>BPLQ01015456.1:452929-469757 GCA_021605075.1 Caerostris darwini
ACAACGCCCGTCCTCACCGTGCAAACATTGTAGACGAATGCCTTCAATTGGAGGATATCACCCGTATGGATTGGCCAGCATACTCACCGGACTTGAATCCAATAGAGCATGTGTGGGATATGCTTGGCCGACGAATTGCAGCCCGTTAATCCTCTCCCACCTGTCAACCGGAACTTCGGAGGGCATTGCTTGATGAGTGGTGTAATATTCCCCAAGATCAGATTGATAATTTGATACTCAGCATGCCTAGGCGTTGTAAGGCCTGTATTGCATCGTCCGGGAGACATACTCCATATTAACCATCAAACTAACCATGTTATACTGTTTTTTGAAAATAGGTTCTTTTTTGAAATTTGCTCCAGGATCGCAATTTTAATTAATTATGTCAAACATATAGCATCTTTTTTGCTCTTTGCCATTTGTTTAATAAATAGACTTTACAAATAAGTCAGATTTGTTTTGCTTCTGTCTCTTTCTTTGCCTGAACTTCGTTATCATTAATTTATGGACATGAGTGTAAGAAGATATGAACAATCAATAGTCATCATGGGTATTTTAAGCAGGTCATTCGCAGTTATCTGGAAAGCACCGGCTCTACCATATATTTGCCAGTCTAGTAGCCAATTCTATGACATATTTGTTATTCTAATAGGCAATTTTGTGATACATTTGTTATTCTAATAGCGAGTGGGACATATTTGTTTTTCTAGTAGCCATTTCTGTGACATATATGTTATTCTCTTAACAAATTCTGTGACATATATGTTATTCTATTAACAAATTCTGTAGCATATTTAATTATATCGTACCTAATGATTTCATGTTAAAGTTTCTAGAATTAGAAAACAACAGCAACAAAAATAATATTTCACACTTTTGTTCAAAATTATTAGTTACAATCAGAGAGTTTTTCAATTAATTAATACAAAAAATTAATTAAGTCGAATTATAAATTAATCTGTAACCAAAGAGAATTGAAATATTCCAAGCAATCACAGTTTTCAGTTGTGTGCTTTTTTGATGAATAATAAATTACTTTAATTTTTCTGCAACAAAAAATTCTTAGATTTGCCCATTCGTAAACAAAGGCCATTTACTTTCTCGAGAACTAGATGAACATGAAAGTTTAGGGAAAATTGGATTATGCTTGCTTAGAGGGGAAAATCCAATTATATATCCCTGCTTAACTCTCACGGAATTAATACAAAAATCAAAGCATATAAAAAAATAAAAGGGAAGTTACGAAGAGTGTATAAAATACTTGCCTCACTCACTATTTTAAGATAAGTTCTGATCTTTTTTATTATTTTTACTTTTTTTTTTCGAAGGAGAAAAATGGAAATGCTAAGAAAGTATTAAACTTCATCTGAAACTTCCACTGAACTTTCTAGTTTAAACTATTTTTATTGCATGAAGCAGAAGAATGGAATTTATTTATTCTTATTCGAAAAAGTGCGCGTGTGTTTCTTTTAGAACTTTAGGAATTCGATCAGAAAAACTGAAGGACAAAATCAACTCATCTCTATGCAGAGAAATTGAAAATACTGCCAAAATTTACAATTTAATCCCATTTTTCTTAACAGCTTTCCGGTACTACGTACAAATAGGTCATTGTCTGAATTTGTATTAAAATGCTGCAGCTTTAATACTTTTTCCATTAAAATAGGGAAATAGCGTGGTTGGCGACAATTCGGTTAGCTCTCCATTGTTTATATAATATTTAATAATATAAAATATTCTTAGATTACGAATTGTCGTCTTTATTTAAATTCCTTCCAGAAATTTCTGCAGGTTGTGTTTGTGTGTATTAAAAAGAACTGGATTAGTTTCAGCTGAAAAAGAAGTGGTATAAAAGTTTGGTAATCTCAAGCCGACAAGAAAAGTATATCTACATGTGAAAACTGTACTATGTAACGTTTACAATTGCCATATGCTATATCCCATCGTACTTTTGATAATAAGCAAAGATTATATGGCGAAATTGAAGCAATCTCCGTATGATTCACAAAAGAATTCTTCATTCGTTTTTTTCCGTTATACTATATATATAATATAGTAACAAAAGCTGGATTGATTCTTCCTTAAAAAAAGTGGTACTAGAAGTGTGCTAATCTGAAGCCGAAAAGAAAAGTATATATGTATCGTATGATTCTCAGAAGAATTGTTTATTTGTTATTTTCTGAACACTGATGTTTAAACAGGGACTTGATGGCCGAGTGACTAGAGGTCTGGCGCTCGGTGCAACAGTTCTTGTGTTGGAGTTCCGGCGGGACCGTGGATTTTTGTAGTGATACTGAATCCACTTAAATCCGTAGATACAGGCCAAACATAACTGCAGAGCGTTGGCCGTAGGGCATACTTTCCTATCCATTAAAAAAACATTTCTGCATTGGCAAAATTGAATTGCATTGCTTTTTTTTTCTTTATCACACATAAATTTTAATCAAAACTTAGAGCAAGACTACTATAATGCTAATCAAGTAAATAATAATTAAAACAAAGAAATACATCAAAATGATAGATGAAATAACTAATGTGGCGAGATTGTAGGGTTACTTAAATATTATCAGTTCTGAAAATCGCATAAAAGAAATGGAGCAACTTTATAAAGGATTAGGTAATTACATTGAATACACTTTTACCATCGAAATCATTTACCTAAATGCAGGGAATTTTAAACTTAATAGGATTACAATGTAATTAGCATTTAATTAACTTTATTATAGCTCCTCTTATACAATATTTATCTGCAATTAAATTAAATAAATGATATTTTCGCTTGGAAACCTACCTATTTTGAAACCTATCTATTCTTGTAATAAAAACTTAATTTTATGTAGAGATTCAATTCGTGCCGATTTAACTGTAGAACATTAAAGCTACTCTTTTGCAATTAAATGATTGTACATACGTTTTGTATTCTAATATGTATACCATTATTTTTTTAGAAAGTCATATTTCGTACATATAAAGATTGTACGCCCATAAGTATTTCTTGATAACTTTGATTGTGCGGAATTTTAAATTCGGAAAATACTTTACAAGGAAATATCTTCCGTAATATTTTGTTGGGAAATGTTTAAGTATTTTTAGTTAAAATATATTTGTAGACCTCTATCGTGTTTAAAAAATTATTTTCTATTATATATATAAAAATAAATCTTCAAATACTAGCTAAATATTTTAAAACGTTATGCATAAAAATTTGAGAAACGTTTCTGAACCTAATAACTTAATTGAGCGTTTTAAGTTAAATCTTCAAAATCTTCTTATCTTCAAAAATGAAACCTGAACTTTGAAACCTCGAACTTTTGAAATCATATTTCTTCCATATTTGAAACCATATTCCTTTCTGAAATCATATTTCTTCGGATTATGCTGGTACTATTTTTTTACTATACATAAATGGATATCTAGTCTCATTTATATGTACCATAAAAAATCTCATTAATGCGTGAGGTAGGAGATCAATGCTTTCCAGTAGGACTTTTGTGGATAATTGTCCTGCATTTGTGTATCTTAAGGGTAAAAATCCAAAAAACTCTCACCAATCATCCTGATTGCCATTGCGAGACACGTATACACATTACCTAAATCAGTGCTGAGTCTCTGATTTTTGAAAAAAAATGACTTTAACGAATACCAGCAATGTATTGAAATTAAGCTATCCTCTGCATTAACTGTGCAAGTTACATCTGATCCACAAGTCAAACAACTTGTTATCATCCATTTGATGACCGTCTGGCTAGCACTCTGGGCGTTGGTACCACAGGCTTCAGGTTCAAATCCTTAGGCGGGGAACATAGTTGTTCAAAATCCACAATAGTGGTTCTGGATCCACGGTGGTTTGTTAATGATTCGTAATCCACATTACACTGTGGGTCCCGGTATAACAATTCTGAAGTGTGCTCAAAATTACAGTAGAGTGACACACCAAATCCGTGCATAATTGCAATTTAATTTTTATAAATAATATAATATCGATAAAACTCATCATAGTCAACTTATGAAATAATTGTTAAATATCATTATTCAATTTAAAAATGAACTTGAGCGGAACTTTTGTAAAATTGTATGATGAGAATATATTTTTAAAAAATTAAAGACTGATAAAGAAACACTTGTTAATCGTTAAAACTGCAATTATAGATTCTTAATTTTTGTAATAATACACGTAACCCTACAAGTAATGATGAGGATGAGTGAATTTTAAGGAAGTTTAAAAGCTCATGCGTGAAGAAAATTAAAACGCTATTTTTATAAGCTTTTAATTAACGCTCTCATAATGTTCATCGCTATATTCAAAACTGTAATTTGGTTGTTAAATTATTTGATGAAGAAGTTTTGAGATAAAAGTTTCACATGCATTTTTTTTAATTGACAATAAAAAAAACCCCACCTAGTAAAAAAAAATATTTGATAATTTGGCATTTTAGAGGAGCACTTAGAGGTTTTAAGAGCTTTTGGGAATTATTTTTGGCTTCCACAAGTCTGTTTCACCCCATATGTTTCCGCGTTTCTAATTTCGTTTTATGTTTCTTGGTAAGATCTTAATTTCTGTTTTTCCTGTATTATACTTCCTTTTTTTGGGATTGATTTTGAAGGTCCTTAACTGAACTGAATATGGGGGAAGTAGGCCCTCAGGGGATAAAGTTAATTATATTTGGTAATTATATTATTTTGGAAAAAAATTATTTTAGAATGTCTGTTGACTCTTGTGTGCGCAACAATTCCCTTTGTTCACCACTTCTGGTATACGAATGGAACATCTAGTTTTTAAGTGTATCAAATGCTTGTTAGTCACCAACCTCTCATGGTTGAATCTGCTTGGGATTTAATCAATAATTCCTTTCTTGGATATCTCGACAAGGGTAGAAGTCATCTAAAGTGATGATTCTGACCATAAAGTCCTTATGAGCGCTACTTCAGAACTCTGCTTTACTTAATCGGCTCCATGGTGGAACCAAATTATATACTCCAAATTATATACTCTCTCACTCTGGTTTATACTCTGGTGAAAGCCATAATTTGTCACTACCAAATACATAATACCTATTTTGACCCAATAGTATAAGAATATCTTGAGAAGAAATTTAAAAGACTTCCTTCATTTGTCATATTCTTATATATGTCATCTAACGGTGACCTTCCAAGAATATCGTCCTTTGCAATACCCAAGGGCTTCTCAAAAATTGGTAAAAAAAAATAATACCCAGAAATTTGTTAAACAAGATGCCCAGACTGTCACAAACTGAAACATTTTTATTGAAAAATAAACTGATCGACACTAATATAGAAGTCCTGGATCGTGTTTCACAGATTTCCCACCAAAAGAGTAATTATTGGACTTAATGCGCGTTCTCTGGGACGAAGAATTTGAAGAATTTTGTAATTAGGATGCTAATTACGTACGTCGAATATCAATCAAGAATTGTTTAGTAATAAGCCCACCAATCATTTGATTTTGCATTTTATGTGTTCTGCATTTATTAAAAATTTAAAGTAGGTTTTCTTAAATAGTCTTTAAGACTTTTTATTTCAGTTGCTTTACGATGTTTTAACTGCCAACGTTATGGTCACTCTAAAAATAATTTTTGAGGTAAGCTGACATGTTGAAACTTTTCTAGGGCAATGAAACCTGAAACTTTTCTGTAAAATCTAAATGTACAAATTACCACAGATTGCATGCATCCAATTCAAATTTTTGCCTTCAATGGGGGTTACAAAGGGAGACTCAAAACTTAAAGTGACCCTCGATTTACACTATTCTAAAGACGAATAGTGTAAATTAAAATGATTGTTCAACTTAATAGTTTTTAAATTGTCGAAAGAAAAACATTTCTTAAAAAGAATACAAATTTTCACCCCATTTGTTCTATATTTTTGTAATAATTGATAACAGCATTACAAACATAACTTGTCCATTACTTTAAAACTTTAGAAGTTATTTCTTGCAAACCTTAATTTTATTGAATTTCAGTTCAATAAAATTAAGGTTTTGCTAATTTTTGCGTTTTCGTTAATTTACACTCATCAGCGAGGGTATCATGCACGTGATTAAGTGGAAATTCAATTAATCTCATACAATCATACACTCATTAATCTCAATCGGCAAAAAGTCTAATTCATGTTGCTCAAAGACCCCAATCTAATAATGAAGAGAAATTTAAGGAAAAGGTTCAGCTAGTCGTGAAGAATAAAAACGTATTGATAAAATAAATTCAATTCAAAACAATAATATTGAATGAAAAAAAAAAGGTTTAAAAAACCTTCTATACTGCCAGAATTAAAATCAGTATCAATTAATAGTAAAATTGATGAATCTAACAAAGGCAAAAATGTTTTAATTTGTAATGTTCAAGGACCGTTACATGACTTTTTTGTTTCATTCAAGTAAAAATATTGTTTGATATAATATTGTTTTGTTATATAATATTGATTTGTTTTATACAAATAAAATTTATTTGTATATGATATACTTGTTATTAACATTAATTTTATTGCTTAAATTCTTATTAACTCTTTACAATATTTTGTTGACTTGTTTTATGGTATCACAATTTTAAATAGAATTTTATATAAATTTTTGCTTAACTCAGCGTAGCTGATCTAGTGTTAGCCATGCTTAGTGTCCCTAATGCCACAAAACTACCTCAACTAATATTATATTTAAATTATGAAAAATTTTCTAAATATAAACATTTTACACAAGATAGAAAGAAAATTGTTTAATTAAGTTTCATATAATTCTAAAATTTCTGATGAATATCCTAATATATATCGACATTAAATCAATGGAACCGAACCCTTTTTGACAATAATCTTTGAATTTCCTTTCGTAGCAAGTACACTAACTCAAATTCCGTTCCGTGAAAATATTTTTAAAATAAGGGATTACAACAATTTTATAACCTCTAGATTGATCAATTTTTATAAATTAGCTTTGAAATGTTAAGTATATTAAATCAATTCGCAAAACAAATCTTAATAAGCAATTATTTTTATATTACGATAAAGACCATCCCACTATTTTATTTTTCATCATTCTGATATAAGAAACGATACAATCTTTATCTTCAATTCAAATTCTTAAGACTATTTAAACTGTTTTTTGGCTTACTTTTGGTTAATTAAGCATTGAACTAAAAACTTATTTTCAAATTTCCTTTTTATAATTATTATTACATGTAGTTGTTATTAGTTAAATATGAGTCATTATTTCTAAAAATTCCATTTATCATATTCAGTTTAGTTTCCGAATTCTAAATTATTCGAAAAAAATAACACTACAATAAATAAATTGGGCTCTTTGTTTCATTTTGAGAATACCATTATACCTACATGAAGCGGTAGAAAAATTGCTGGATGGCATTCATGAGAAAGTTCCCTTCTGGTGTGCCCTTGGGAAAAGATACAGGTGCCCATAAACAGAAGAGAACATTAAACTCTTTACTTTACTTAATTTTTGTGCAGTGTAAGTATCGTTCCCTGCAAACATTTGAATGAAAAACTTTTTATCTAACGAAAAAAAAAAGTATGCTAAATAAATGGCAGTGGATTGAGATTCCATCGCCTTGTAGGACATTTTCCTGCCAAATGTACAGAATAATCCCGATTCTTTTCGTAAAACCCTGGATATTTGTTTAACTTCAGAAACGTTAAAATAGTCTAAACAGTCTTGTTGCTGCAAGCAAGACGTATCTTCCGCCAATTAAGAGGGAAAGAGTTCTTTCCGGTCTTTTTCAGAGACAATTTTTCTCTCTATTTTTTGTTCTCTTTCGGTCATTGATAGAGGGTTTATGTGATTTCTCTTTCGATTCAGAAAAAAAAAAAAACTTGTTTGTTTTTATCCTCTTCTTTTTATTTTGGTGTTTTACTTGAATGTTGGTTTAAGTGCTGTCCGATTGTAAGTTGTCGTTTTTCCCCTCCACTTTTTCAAGAGTTTTTGTTTGTGTGCAGGGTTTATTATGGAAGAATCCATCTCTTTTCTCCCTCGTAAACTGTTTTTCTATGTGGTTCTGTTTTTCGCAAATATTGCTAGAGATTTATTGGAAAAAATGTATTTCTCTTTTATTTTCACATTGTAAAAAATGTCTATTTTTTTATATTTTTGAAGCTATGTTTTTCAAATTTATTTTACCAAAGAACATACTTTTAAATCATACTTTTAGAAAGTATATATTCTTGTAACATATTCTAAAAAAAAATTGAATCTTGATTTTCTAAGATTTTTTTACAGTTTACGTGTAGTGTTTTTCCTCAGTAAAATAAATAATAATTTTTAGAATTTATCTTTTGATTTATAAAATATTTCTAAGGATTATTTTCTGTGTTTCAGATTGCGCATTGCGTTATAAAAGTTAACTTAATTATTGAACGTTTATTTACTTACCAAACAATTTAAAAAGTAATAAAAAATATTACTTTTCGTCAGTCTATATAAACAATAGTAATTATTTTTAATCTAAATAAGTAATATCGCTTTAAAAATATGCATTAGCTGAATTTGTATTTATTATACTATTTATTCTTCATTTTGAGTTCTTTTTTAATAATTCAATGTAATAAATATAATAAAAATATTTTCTAAAAAATAAAATATTATTAGCTTATTAAGTTTTGGTTATTATGTTGAAAACATTATTATTTTTTTTCACTAAAATATACTTTTAAATATTGCTATGCCGTAAATATATCAGATTAAAAGAAGCTTTAAAATGATTATTGAATTAATAATCCCGTATGTGTAATTAATATAAAATGTAATATTCATCACACATTAAACATCATAGTTTTAATTTCATTATAAAATGAAAAAAATATTTACACAAATATTAATATTTTTGGAAATTGAAGTTAATATACAATATTAAGTATACTATAGACCACTTATTTGTTCGGCATTAAATAACATTTTGTATTTAAAATTCCCCAAAGTAAAACTAATAATAAATAAATAAAAAATATAGGTAAAACCCAACGAATTTATTGTAGAATAGTTGAAATTCAAAGGACAAAATTATCAGATGTTATCATCAAATCAATAGATAGATTTGGCATCGAGCTATACAACTTACTTAGTGCGTACAGGAAAGTTGAAGTTCGAATCCGCTGGCGATATGGATTATAGTCATTACTTACAAAAACCCTTTTTTTCTACTTTTTGTAGGAAATGTCCACTTTATTTTGATAGTGTATGTGAGACTCTCGTATCGACAATTCAATTGACCTGCGTTGTTGTTCTTTTCTTTTTTTTTTTAGTTTTATCCTATGAAAAAGGAGGCCAATTATTTTTGATTCTCATCTTAAGTTGGGTAGCCATTATATACTAAAATCACATATCGTAAAGCGCAAACTAATCGACAGTCTGATATCCTGCCCAATCTGGCTTCTAATTAATAGGTATCGTATGACCTGAGCTTTTAGTAACTGATGAAAAATCTTCCTTAGGTCTTCAACTTCTACCCTTCTCACAATAGAGCAGATTGCTTGAAAAGTTATTAGAAGGTGCCGGATTTTTTCTTAAAATACTATAAATCTTTACACTCCTTATACTTACGAGAGGAGGAATAGTTTCTCTGTTGCACACCCCAGAAAATTGACTAATTTGCCCAACTTGATAAATAGCTCATGTGCTCATCAGAAGACGTTTGTAATTTGGTAATCAGCATAGATTTTTCAGCGCTAAAGAATTTATCAGAAATAATTTTTTTTTCTATGAATTAGAATCCTTTTAGTATTTAGAAGATTTTGCGTGTTATTTACTATTATTTTATTAAATTATGATAAATTATTAATGATTTAAATTGATAAACTTTCTTCTAAATATTATCTGTATTTCTTAAAAATGAAGACAAAAAGTTAATTTATCGGCATGTCATTATCGGCATTAACTATGATGTTTGATTAACAAATTTGTGAAATAAAATATTGTTCATATTTGCCCATTTTGAGTTACTGTCAGTTTTTTTAATGGCATTGATTACTTTTTAAATTTTATATGATTTGCTAATGTTTCTAAAATTCTTCATTTCAAGTACATTGAGGAATGCAACTATTTGCAAGAAGTTGTTTCTCATATCGTAACAACAAGCAGGATAATAAAAATTTGATAAAATAATTTTTTAATTATCCTATTGCAAAAAAAAATTATATTTGAAGGTGCGAGCACTTTTAATAAAAAATTGCCCAATTTTTCTGTAAAATTTAAAAAATGAACTGAATTGTTGCAAAAATATAGAATTGGATGTTGTTTGATTGCATAATCATCCACATCTTTAAAAACACATAGATAATATCTGACCACTTTGAAGTTGGACTAAAATATATAGGCTAAAGAATTTTGTAAGCAATTTTCCACTTACTAGTAATCATTTTTAATACAAAAATTTTATTGTAATTTTTTTGAGATTTAGTTTATTGATTGAATAAAAATGTATACTATGTATAAAACAATTAAATATTATATATTTAGCAAATATTATTTACAAATATGTTTTTCTCTTTATATTTTTTTATGATTTTTATTGCCAAAGCATTCTATTAGTGGCTTTTAATAATAGATCTAATAACTATTAGCATTCTAATAGTTGGACAAATTAATAACTTTCTAATAGTTAAACTAATTAATAACTTTCTAATAGTTGAACTAATTAATAACTTTCTAATAGTTGAGTTCTACATATTTCTGATAATTACTTTCTAAATTATAAATAAAAAAAATTATCTTTCAATATAATAAAGGTTATCTGTAAATTATCTTAATAGCAGAATATTAACGAAGCTGCCTCAATGTCTTACAAATTGGCCCAACTATTTTTTTGTCTTTTCAGCAACTAAACATAACTGATTTTATTTAATGTCTAGACGGAACATTTCATACTCCGTCACTGGTACATTAATTTTCGTGTTACATTCCCTTCAATAACATACATACTACTTCTTCGAATGGAGATAATTCGATTTACCCCTCTCTCTCTCTCTCTCTGACGACATTCTATAAAAATTTAAATGTATTCCATACCAAAAAACAGATTCGCGAATTCGCACCGCATTAATTCAAAAGCTACTTACCCCTCTCCGAATTCCCGTGTTTATACTTTTCCCCACGTAATTCGGAACGAAAGCACACAGAGAATTCCTCAGAGAAAACGAAATGGAAATCGGAAGAAAATATTCGGAAATTCCGAAACTGAAATCATCATGAACGACCACGCGAAGAAAGATCTTGAAAAAGATCCGGTAAGGAAAAAAACAGAAAACTTGCCGGATATCCGGGACTAACGAGACGCGACTAACGAGGCAAGAGGTGTTTTTAAGAACTCTTAGCAGGCATTCCTCAAGAAACGATTATTAAAATTTAAAAAAAAAAAAAGTGTATAAAAACGAATAAAAATTCTTAATGAGAAAGTAGAAAGCAAAGTGTCTTGGCTGGTAATAAATTCTTTTTTTCTCTTAATGGAAAAGTGACTCGCTGCGGGCTTTCATCAAAGTGGTTCCACGAATCGCTTACGGAAGCTAACCTGCTAACAACAGAACGATTTCTTTCTGATCGAATCCAGAAAGCCGATCTTCCCTTGGAGATAAAAGCATCTGCTTTGAAGACAAATCCCCCAAAATAGAAATTTGAATTATGCAGCTGAAAATGGGAATCAATTTGGGTCGATACGCAATGCTGTTGTCCCCTTTTCAAATGCCACTTACATCCTTTGATGCAACCTTACCTTCCGATCCATCATTATTCCAGGAGTTTTTATCTGAAAATGTTTGGCCATACAAATGGCATGCACGAATATAGATGATTTCAAAACAGAAATAATATGTAAGAAAGAAAATGTAAGACATTGAATTTGTGGGGAATTTACGAAATAATGGATTTGTATTCATTATTCATGTTTAACAACACATTTAGCTTATTTTGTGATATTTATGCTTAACTTACTCTTTACCTAGAATAGAAAATTTTAATATCATAGCAAAAAATAATGAATTTATTTTAAATTTTACTGTTGAATAAATCCATCATTACTAATTAACTTACATTCTTTTGAATTAATCCCCAAGAATTAAATTTTGGTAAATGTGAAAACATTGCAGTTTGTGAAATATTTCATTTTGAGATTTCGAAGAAAATTATCGTTTCAATAATAGTAATTAAAAGTTAGAAAGATAATAAATAGTTCATTTAAAATATTGTCTAGTTCAGAATTAAATATCTCTATGATATACAACATATTAAACATATATTTCCTATTTAAATGTAATATACGTGTCTATTAAAATATAATTTCACGTTATTTAAAGTATAAAATATTGAATGTAAAAATAAATATATAAATAAATATAATTGTTAATAATTGTAAAATGTTATTTCACGACGTTAATTAAAATAGAATTAATAAAAATATAATTTCAGGAAAATGCACAACTTTGTATTTAAAATTTTGTTACAATATAATTCATTATGCAGCTGTTAGTTTTAAAATCAAAATTTTCTTACCAGTAATTTTATCATTTGATTCTCGCATTCATTTGTAAGTTCTGATTTTTAAATATTATGTTTAACTCTTATTAAATATCTAATTAAAATTACATTCAAATTTTTATATTCTCGAAATGCATTTTAATTAAATTTTACTTTAAAGTGTTAATTGAAACAAAATATAACAAGCACATTCAAATAAAACTATCTCAGTTATTTAAATTATATATATCAAATATTTAATTTTAAATGAATGAAACAACAGCTTAAATTTTGTATGAAATAATTAAAGATAAATTTAATACTTGTATTATACAAAAAAATGTTAAAACATTAAAATGAAAGAGCAACTTATTAATTTATGTATTCTACATTTAAAACCAATAGAAAAATAAATCAAACTATCAAATATGTATAATCGCTTATTCTTCTTATTATACTATTCCTTATCATACTATACAGCAGGAATACTTATTATTACAATTCCTTATCATAATGTAGCTGGCTTCCAATACTGATTTCTTAATTTATTTATAAACTTATTCATTTTGTAAATTTATTCACTAACTTATTAAGTAAATTTATTCTTTTAATTATTTTAATTAATACAATTTTAAGCAAATTATATTTCAATCTATTCTCATACAAACGCAGACATATATATTTAAATTCGAAATGAGATAACTATAATATATGTATTATATTCATGTTCCGTTACATTTATTCAAATAAAATTCTTGCTCCATTTTTATGTGTAAGTATTTATACATCCATTCATTACCTATGAATATAATAAAGGTTATAAATTAATTAGAGAATATTAAGGGAACTGTCTCTACGTCTTAAAAATTGGCTCAAAAAAATGTTCTATGTCTTAAAATTCCTTTTTCTTTCCCACAACTAAATATATCTGGCTTATTTAATGTTTAAACACAACATTTCATACTTCGTCATTGGTACATTGGTTTTCGTGTTTCATTTCCTTCAATAACATACCCACTGCTTTTTCGAATGAAGGTAATTCGATTTACCCTCTCTCTCTCTCTCTCTGACGACATTCTATAAAAATTTAAATGAATTCGGTACCAAAAAACAGATTCGCGAATTCGCACCGCATTAATTCAAAGGCTACTTACCCTTCTCCGAATTGCCGTGTTTATACTTTTCCCCGCGTAATTCGGAACGAAAGCACACAGAGAATTCCTCAGAGAGGTAGAAAAAACGAAATGGAAATCGGAAGGAAATATTCAGAAATTCCTAAACTGGAATCATCATGATCGACCACGAGAAGAAAGATTTCGAAAAAGATCCGGTAAGAGAAAAAAAAAAGAAAACTTGCCGGATATCCGGGACTAACGAGACGCGACTAACGAGGCAAGATGTGTTTTTAAGAACTCTTAGCCGGCATTCCTCAAGAAACGAATAATACAAGTAAAAAAAAGTGTGCAAAAACGAATAAAAATTCTTAATGAGAAAGTAGGAACCAAAGTGTCTTGGTTGGTAGTAAAGTCTTTCTTTTTTTCTTGATGGAAAAGTGACTCGCTGCGGGCTTTCATCAAAGTGGTTCCACGAATCGCTTACGGAAGCTAACCTGCTAACAACAGAACGATTTCTTTCTGAGAGAATCCAGAAAGCCGATCTTCCCTTGGAGATAAAAGCATCTGCTTTGAAGACGAATCCCCCAAAATAGAAATTTGAATTATGCAGCTGAAAATGGGAATCAATTTGGGTCGATACACGATGCTGTTGTCCCCTTTTCAAATGCCACTTACATCCTTTGATACAACTTTACCTTCCGATCCATCATTATTCCAGGAATTTTTATCCGAAAATGTTTGATCATGCAAATGGCATACACGAATACAGATGATTTAAAACAGAAATAACGTTATGTAAGAAAGAAAATGCGAAACAATGAATTTGAGGGGAATTTACGAAATAATGCATTTTTATTCATTATTAATGTTGGACAACACGTTTATCTTATATTGTGACATTTATGCTCAATTTATTCTTTACCTTCCATAGAAAATTTTAACATCACAGCGAAAATTAATGAATTTATTTTTAATTTTACTGTTGAATTAATTAATCATTCCTAAATCAGTTACTTTATTTTGAATTAATCTCCAAAAATTAAATTTTGATAAAGGTGCAAACATTGCAAGTTTATGAAATATTTTATCCAAGATATCCAAGAAATCCATTGATTGAATGCTATTTAAATTTCTAAAATATAATAAGTAATTTATTTAAAGGAATTTAAAATTCAGAATTAAAATGTGCATATATTTTATATATAACCCTTATATTTCACATTTAAAACTTTAAATAAAATAAAATGTTAAAACAATACACGATTTTTTAAAATAATAGCGTTTTCATAATCATGTTTCAATATATTTCTTTTTTTAATTGTCAATTTTAAAATCAATATTTTCTTACAGATAACTTTATCATTTAATTGATCTAAAATAACTTACGTCCTTTTGAATGAATCACCAAGAATTAAATTTAGGTAATTTGGTATTTTATTCTAAGATATCCGAGACATATATTGTTATCCAAGAAATATATCACAAAGCCAATGATAGTAATTAAAATTTATAAGAGATAATAAATAATTTATTTAAAGGAATTTCTAATTCAGAATTAAATATGTATATATTATATTTATAACACGCATATTTCATATTTAAAACTTTAATTAAAGTATAACGTTAAAACAATTCGCCAGTGTATGATTAGATTGCTTCCGCAAACAAAATTTAATGCAAGTTATTTGCTCAATTAATTCTGACATTTCAAAAATCGCCGGAATCAGTTTTAACGTCTCACAAAGCCAAGCGTAACTCAAACATTAATGAATATTTTGATGCCAAGTTTCACACAAATGTCAAGGACAATGCCAGCAACCTAAAAAAGACAAAAAAAAAAAAGATTGAAATTCCATAAGCCCCGGGAATTTTAAATTGGTCTCAGTTTTTGGACACCATAGTAATTATGATTTAAAGGCATTTAATTAAGTTAATGATTTGATATCTGTATATAGAAGATTTGTACTAAACTCAATAAGCGAAGCTGATCGAAAATTTTCTGTCAATTGACGGGGTGGGTACGTTAAATTTGTAAGCTGGAAAATCCATTATTTCCCTTACTAACCCAAATACTCAGAGCTTGGTTTATCGCTCTACGGTCATTTTGTGCGTATTTTAGGCTAATTAGACCGGGACCTACAGTTTAACGTGGATTTCGAACCACTACTACTACTAGTACACCACTCCGCATCACCGTGCTTAGAGCGATTCCAAAATACAAACAAATCCACGCCCGAACATGAAGCCTGCGGTACGAACGTGAAGCCTATGGTACCGAAAGCCAGTGTGCTATCTAATTGGCCATCTGGCCGCCACACATTTAGAGATTTTCATTCATAACTACGCAGGCAAAGTGGCTGCGTACTGTAGATTGCCTACATTGAAGCCCCCATGGTAAAGTTGAAATTGTTACATATTTGTCTTTCTAAGGTTCAGTCTTAATGTTAAAAAGATTAATTAATTCCACTAGTCCTCCTTCTTTATAATGAAAGTACTTATCAACTTTTTTCTTTTTTAATTTCTACAAAGAAATTTATAACCTAAATCTATCTTTAGGTAAAACTTTTATCAACTTATTTTTAGACCAAAAAATATTCAACAACATAGCTTTATATATGTTATTAGAATGTCCCACAATATTTATGAATCCCAATAAAAGAAAAAAATAATATTTTATTTACGTAATATCAAAGTAATAATATCCTGAAGTCAACATCGATGCCTTTTCTTAATAAAACTCAATTTTGGGGACAGAAAAATAGATAAATGAACTACCCGTTCTCTATTTCCATCATCACGATGTACTCAACTCATCGTTTGAGCACACGACAACCTCTAGCACCACCTCATCAGCCGGTTGATTCGATAAGAAAGCTGCGGTTTTCATCAACCGTTCAGCTCTCATTAGGTAATGTGCGGCTCTCAGCACATTTCTTTCCGCTTATCGAATTACCAAGAAAATAGCTCCACCGGTTTAAAGGACAACATAATCAATTGCGCTATTCTTCTTCCTTCTCAGACTACGAAATAGCTAATATGAAAAGGAATATTTATACCACAGTTTGTACACCACGATAACGCAGTGCATCTTTCAATGAACGCGTTTCTTTTGTAACTATGTTCTTGTTTTTAAATGATTTGGTTATCGCTCTACGGTCGTTTTTGTGCACACTTTGGGATAATAAGACTGGGACCTACAGTTTAACCTGCAGGACCTACATGATTCGAATCACTATCAAACATCCATGCC
>BPLQ01015456.1:480523-554042 GCA_021605075.1 Caerostris darwini
AAGCCAAATTTCTCCGCACAGTTCTAACAGACAAGTCCCTTGTACGTCCCACATTGATTTCTGCGGTTATTTGACGCAATGTTGCTGGTCTGTTAGAATTTACGTCTCTTTGCACACGACGCCGGTCTCGGTCGTTAAGTGCAGGCGGTCGACCACTGCGCTGTCCATGGTGGGATGTTATGCCTGAAATTTCATACTCTCGGCACACTCTTGACACAGTGGATCTGGGAATGTTGAATTCCCTAACGATTTCCGAAATGGCATGACCCATGCGTCTAGCTCCAACTAACATTACGCGTTCAAAGTCTGTTAATTCCCATCGTGCTGTCATCATCACGTCAAAACCTCTTCACATGAATAACTTGAACATAAATGAAAGCTCTGCGAAAGCACTGCGCATTTATACCTGTTCTACGCGATGCTACTGCCATCTGAAAATTTGCATATTGCTATCCCATGACTTTTGTCACTTCAGTGTATATACTTCCTGAAAGTAAGATTTAAAAACTTTGTTCTTTGGTAAAAACATTACTCTTGTTCCATAAATAGAACATATATAAAACATAATATACATATAATATATAAAACATAGTTCCATAAATAGAAAAAAATAGATATTTTTACGAACTGAAAATAAAAGAAAAATACATTTTTTTCCAATAAATCTTAAATAATATTTGCGAAAAACAAAAACACAGAGAAGAAAACTTCGCGGGGGCGAAAAGAGATGAATTCTTTCATAATAGACACTGCTCACAAACAAGAGACACTTGAAAAACTACGAGCAAAACAACAACAACTTACAATCGAACAACACTTAAACCAACATTCAAGTAAAACACCAAAATAAAAAGAAGAGGATAAAAACAAACAAGTTTTTTTCCCTTCTGACTCAAAAGAGAAATCACATAAATCATCTATCAATGACCGAAAGAGAACTAAAAATAGACAGCACGAAAGAAAAATTGTCTCTGAAGAAGAACAAAAAGAACTTTTTCCCTCTTAATTGGCGAAAGATACGTCATGCTTGCAGCAACAAGACTGCTTAGACTATTTTAACGTTCTGAAGTTGAACAAACATCTAGAGTTTTTCCAAAAGAATCGGTATTATTCTGTACATTCGGCAGGAAATTCTCATACAAGGCGATGGCATCTCAATCCTCTGCCATTTATTCAGCATACTTCTTTTTAGTCAGATAAAAAGTTTTTCATTCAAATGTTTGCAGAGAACGATACTTGCACTGCACAAAGTGTAAAGAGTTTAATGTTCTCTTCTGTTTATGGATACCTGTACCTTTTCCTAAGGGCACACCAGAAGGGAATTTTCTCATGAATGCCATCCAACAATTTTTCTACCGCCTCATGAAGGTATAAAGGTGTTCCAAAAATGAAACAAATGATCCCATTTTAATTTATTATAGTGATAATTGTTTCAGATTATTTAGAATCCGGAAACTAGACTGCACTTGATAATTGGAATCTTTTACAGATAATGATTTACAATTAACTAATAACGACAATATGTAATGACAATTATAATTAAGAAATTTGGAAACACGTTTTATTTAAATGCCTAAAGTAGTTATTTAACCAAAAGTCAAAAAATAGTTAAAAATTTTAACTGAAGACAGAGATTGTATCATTTTTTGTATCATAATGATGTAAAATAGAGTCCTGGGATGTTCTTTATAGAAGTAAAAAAGTAACTTGTTTATTAAGTTCTTATTTACAAATTGATTTAATGTACTTTCAACATTTCCAATGTTAATTCACAAAAATTGACCAATACAAAGACTGTAAATTTGTTGCATTGTATTGTTTTAAATATATTTTCAAGGATTGGAATTTCAGCTATTATACTCGCCACAAAAGAAAATTGAAAGAATATGGTTTTATTGATTTAATGTCCAGATGTATGATATGTTATTTATCAGAAATTTTAGAACTATACGAAACTTAATTAAACAATTTTGATTCCATCACATGTAAAATCTTGTATAAAATGTTCATATTTATTGGAAAATTAAAGTACAATGGTTTTTTGGTGTAGTTTTATGGACCCTACGCATCTCTAACACTAGGTAAGCTAGGTATAATTTATGTAAAATTCAATATGAAATAGTAATCACAAAAAATATGTCCCCAAACCATTGTAAAGGATTAATAATAATTTTAGTAATAAAATCAACTTTAATAAGAGGTACATCATAGAAAAATAAGAATTTTTTATTCGATATTAATAAAAAAAAAAAACTTTTTAACAATTAGTTAAAAAGGTAAAAAAAGGTTCAGGCAAAAATCAATTAAGCTGCAAATTTAATAAAATTAGCAGTAATAATTATAATAAAATTAGTTGCAAATAAAATTAATTATTATAATAAATTAGCTAAAAGATGTCATAATAAAATAAATAAAATTAGTTAGAAGAAATCATATCATATTTAACCGTCATTGAAACTTGTGTAACTAACAGTTCTTGAACTTCATAAACTAAAGCATTTTTCTCTTTGTTAGTTTTACCGATTTCATTGTCCATTGACACGGAATCTAATTCTGGCAGTATAGAAGGTTTTTTAAATCTTTTCATATTCAATATTATTGTTTTTAATTTTATTTAGTTTATTAATAGTTTTTTTTTTACTTATGACTTCTTAAATTTGGCCTCAGTATTAAATTGGGGTCTTTTTCGAGGAACATGAATTAGATTTGTTGACGATTGTACAAGTATGAAATCAACTGAAGTTGCAGAATCAACAAAACTACGGTTTTGCAATAGATAACGACTGAATTTTTTTAAGTGTTGGGCAAATTATACCTTTAATACTGTTGTTAACCATAAAAAATCGAGTGGAGTGAAAAATTGCATTATTTTTAAGAAGTGTTTTTATTTAGGCGAAGTCGGAAACTACTATGTTTTCAGTTTTCGTCACAACTTTACTAACAATCAGTGTTCGTGCTTTAGAATAGTGTAAATTTGCCGTCACTTTTAGTTTTATGTCCTTCTTTGTAATTACCAATGAAGGCAAAACTTAGAATTGGATATATGCAGTCTGTGGCAATTTGCACATTTAATTTTTTCATACGTATGCTCTACAAAAGTTTGAGCATGTCAGTTTACCTCTACAAGTATTTTTAGAGTGACTATAACGTTGGCAGTTAAAACATCGTAAAGTAACTGAAATAAAAAGTCTTCAAGATTATTTGAGATAAGTTACTTTTGTAGGTTTAGAAAATACAGAACATATAACGTGCGAAATCAAATGATTGGTGGAACTTATTTCTGAACTATTCTTGACTGATATTCGACGTACGTAATTAGCATCCTAATTACACAATTCTTCAAATTTTTCTTCCAAGAGACCGAACATTAATTCCAATAATTACGCTTTTGATAGGAAATTTGTGAAACATGATCCGGGACTTCTTTATTATTGTCGAACAGTTTATTTTTCAATAAAAATGCTTTAGTTTGTGATAGTCTGTGCATCTGGTATAAAAGATTTCAGGGTCTTAGTTTCTTTTTACCAATTTTTATCACCAATAGCACTCAAGTCCTTGGGTATAGTAAAATTAGATATTCTTGGAAGGTCACTGTTAGATGACATAAATAAGAATATGGCAAATGAAGGAAGTCTTTTAAATTTCTTCTAAAGAAATTCTTATACCTTTGGGTCAAAATAGTTGTGTTTGGTAGTGAAAAATTATAGCCTTCACCAGATTACAAATTTTTTGGCAGAGTACATAATTTGGTCTCACCATGAATCCGATTAAGTAAAGCAGAGTTCTGCAGTAGTTCTGAGATGGACTTTATGGTCAGAATCATCACTTTAGAAGACTTCTACCGTTGTCGAGATATCCAAGAAATGAATTATTGATTGAATCCCAAGCAGTTTCAACCATGAGAGATTGGTAACTAACAACCAATTGATACACCCGAAAACTAGATGTTCTTTACGTACGCCGACCTCCAAAGATCCTCCTGGGACATGGTCACTACTTAAAGTAAACGTGAGTCAAAACACTTGTGATATAAATCGAAACAAATTAAATCAACAGTGTTAAGGAAACTAACAAAAAAAGGGCAGCTTAATAACTAAAGGATCAGAGGATTAAAAAATAAAATAATCAAAGTTTTTTATTAAACATGATGATAATAAATAACAGCAAGCTAATACAAAAATGATGAAGACTGTATTCTTGACTCAGAAAAGGAAAATAAAGAGAGGGCGAAAGAAAGATCACCTCGGGATCGTAACACACATACACATCTAAAGATGTGCTCGCAAAGGGTTAAATGCAATGATTAATAATCTTAACAAAGCAATTATATTTTGTCAAATTTTAGTTTCAGACTCTCTACACTTTTAATATACATGATATAAAATTTTAAATAAATTCTGTAAAGATATTAATTATTCTCGTTTCCATTAAACTAAGATAAATTATTTTTTTCTCTTTGTTTTATTAATTATTCCATACTTTCTAAATAAAAGATTTTCACATGAACAATTGTGTTTTTTAAAATTATCATCGAATACTAAAATTTAAAAAAAATTATCTAAAATGTAAAACTGCCATGATTAACACTGAATGGCACGTAAATCGAAAGACTTGTAAATAAATCCTGCCCAACTTTGTCGAGTTGCCATAGCCCCATTTAACTTGAATTTCTTTCAAATTTCTCTACGCCAGACATCTTCAGTAGAAAATTAGATTTTGCTTTGTGATTGTCGTAAAATTTAACTCTTGTGTATGCCGATTTTTAGAAAAAAATATTTTTTTCCCTCTTTCAGTTCTCAGTGGAAATCCCTCTGAAATTCTTCCGGCTATTTTCCCATACTAAGAGTACCGTATATTTTCGCCATTCTAGCGCAATTTTTTCCAAATTTCTATATTATATTTTATTGTAGTCGTTGCATGGTTAATTCCGTTGTCTCGTGCATTTTTCTTATACGTCTCATAATCATTTTATCCATTAAATGTTATTGTTAAAATTGAAATGCTCTATTTACATTTGATGCAAATTTGCCTCAAAACATAAAAACAAAAACAAAAAAAAATACCAGACATTTTAAAATCAATTTTTTCCCAGAAGAATGTAATTATCAAATATAATTAACTTTATCCCTTGAGGGACTACTTCCCCCATATTCAGTTCAGTTAAGGGACTTCAGAATCAATCCCCAAAAAAAGGAAGTCTAATAGAGGAAAAACAGAAATTAAGATCTTACCAAGAAACATAAGACGAAATTATAAACGCGGAAACATATGGGGTGTAATAGACTTATGGAAGCCAAAATTAATACCAAAACATCTTAAAACCTCTAAGTGTTCCTCTAAAGTGCCAAATTATCAAAGATTTTTTTTTTTTTACTAGGTGGGGTTTTTTTATTGTAAATTACAAAAAAAAATGTACATGAAAACTTCTACTTCGATACTTCTTCATGAAATAATTTAACAATCAATTTACAGTTTTGGATATAACGACGAACATTATGAGAGCGCTAATTAAAAGCTTATAAAGTTAGCGTGTTCTATTAGAGTTTTAATTTTCTTCACGCATGAGGTTTTAAACTTCCTTAAAGTTCACTCATTCTCATCATTACTTGTAGATCACATGTATTATTACAAAAATTAAGAATCTATAAATGCAGTTTTAACGGTTAACAAGTGTTTCTTTATCAGTCTTTAATGTTTTGAAAATATATTCTCAGCATACAATTTTACAAAAGTTCCGATCAAGTTTATTTTTAAATTGAATAATGATATTTAACAATTCGTTCATTTAAGTTGACTATGATGAGTTTTATTGATATTATATTATTTATAAAAATTAAATTACAATTATGCATCGATTTGGTTTGTCGCTCTAATGTCATTCTGAACACAATTTAGTATAGTTAGACCGGGACCCACAGTTTAACGTGGATTAAGAATCATTAACAAACCACCGTCGATCCGGAACCACTATTGTGGATTTTGAACAACTATGTCCCTCCCAGGGATTAGAACCTGAAGCCTGTGGTACCAAAAACGGATATATTGTATCCGGGAATAATATAAGACATTGTATCCGGGAATTTTAAACAATACATATTACACTTTACTAAACGATACATTTTACCAACAATACATTGTTATTAAACGATATATTTTACTGGATTTATCAATTGTTAGGATTAAGATTGTCACATTTTTATAACACTTCTTTGTAAGCAAAAAAAACAATCCAGCTCTTGTTAATATGCACAAATACACCCTGCAGGAATATCTGAAAATAATTTCAATAAATGCGACAATTCGTAATCTAAGAATATTTTATAGTAGTAAATATTATATGAAAGCTGGAGAGCTGACCGAATTGTCTCCAACCACGCTATTTCCCTATTTTAATGGAAAAAGCAGTAAAGCTACAGCATTTTAATATAAATTCAGACAGTCAACTATTTGTACGTAATACTGGAAAGCTGTTAAGAAAAATGGGATTAAATTGTAAATTTTACCACTGTTTTCAATTTCTCTGCATAGAGATGAGTTGATTTTCTCCTTCAGTTTTTCTGATCGAATTCCTAATGTTCTAAAAGAAACACGAGCACTTTCCGAATAAGAATAAATAAATTCCATTCTGCTGCTGCATGCAATAAAAATAGTTTAAACTGGGAAATTCAGTGAAGTTTTAGATGAAGTTTAATATTTTCTTAGCAATTCCATTTCCTTCCTTCGAAATAAAAAATAAAAAAATAAGATCAGAACTTATCTGAAAATAGTCAGTGAGGCAAGAATTTCAAACACTCTTCGTAAATTTCCTTTTATTATTTTTTGTATGCTCTGATTTTTGTATTAATTCCGTGAGAGTTAAGCAGGGATAAGTAATTGGATTTTCCCCTCTAAACAAGCATAATCCGATTTTCACTAAACTTTCATGTTCATCTAGTGCTCGAGAAAGTTAAATGACATTTGTTTACAAATGGGTATATCTAAGAATTTTCTGTTGTAAAATTGAAGTAATTTATTATTCATAAAAAAACCACAACAGAAAACTACGATTGCTTGGAATATTTTGGTCTACTCTCATTGGTTACTGTTTGGTTTATAATTCGACTTAATTGATTATGCGTATTAGTTAATTGAAAAGCCTTCTGACTGTAATTAATAATTTTGTACAAATACAAAAGTGTGAGCTATTATATTTTGTTGTTTTCTAATGTCAGAAACTTTAACATGAAGTCATTAGGTACTAGATATTTTAATATATCACAGAATTAATTTCTAGAGAGACGTAAAATATGCGTCATAATAACAAATACACATAATGCGCTATTAGAAAACAAATGTGTCATAAAACTGGTTACTAGAATGACAAATAATTTGCCTCAGAACTACACATACAAAAAAATTCGCTACTAGAATAGCATGTAATATGCCTCAAAATTACAAATACACAGAATTCACTATTACAATGACATATATGTCTATTAAGGTTGCTACTAAAATGACATATAATATGCCTGCAGACTGCGAATAATTTGTTCAATACACCATGATGAATTCTGAAATTTCACAGCTTTCTCCGAAACTGCACAAACCAAATGGACAGCCTGCATTCCAACCTACTTCTTTTCAAATATAAAATTTTGAGCTATTATTTTGTTGTTATTGTTTAACTTTTTTTTATAATTATATAATAAATTTATATGCTATCATAATACTGAAAATGTTTTGCTTTTACAAGTTAAAAAAGATTTTATCAATATTATCAATTAGCTTTATCTACTTCTTATTAATAAAGAAAAAGCATTCTCAATTTTAATAAAACCTTCTCACAATTTTTATTAAGTCTGTGTTATTTATTTTTTAAATTTTATTACAATTAGTAAAAATTTTAACATTAAAAATGGATACAATTGCATACTTTTCAATAGTGAATGGTATCGTAAATATGAATTATTTATGATTTTATCAATTATATATATATACGTTAGAGAATGCCAGTTGTGTGTTTAGTATAATAAAATATCAAATGTTAATATTACTGCATTAATCATTTAAAGAAAATCTATAATTACAATATAAAAATATTTTCCTTCTCACTGGATATATACAACTATTTCAATGTATATTCTTATACAATAGTAATTGACAATTAATTCATTTGTGTTTTATTTATTTTAAATTAACAATAGAGAGTAATAAAATAAAATAAGTGATTTGTAAAAATTAATAACTGATGACATAAATTACTGTTTAGTACTTAAATGCTATGATTATATATAAAATAGTAAAATAATTTTTGTTTATAATATTTAATAGCAAATTCCAGAGAAAAAAAAATTTCAAACACATTACAATTATTTATTCAGTTTTTTAACATTAATCAAAAAAAATATTTTTTCTTTGCAAGTGACAAACTTTTTTCCATAAAAATACTTGGAATTTATTTTCGTACTTTAGAGTTATGAAAAGAATTACGAATTCATGCATAAAAGTATTTTCGAAAATCATTTTCAATGAAGCTAATGGTCTTCTTAAATTTATTAACAACCACATCTTCACAGAGAATAGACATAAATTAAATTTCTGTTAATTTAAACTGAAATCCAAAATCTCTTCCTGTTTAATGATGAAAATAGTTTCCGCGGTATGTTTAAATGAGGAAACAACCATTAAAGAAATTAATGGCAACTGGCACCATAATTTCGTTTGTAGAAGGTTCTTAAGCTCCAGAATAGTCATAAAATATGTTCTGACTGAAGAATTATTAATATTTTAAATATGTTTCAAACTAGGCACGCTACTGTCTGATTTTAGAAGTATTCAAGACATTCAGCACGCTACGCTCGTAAATGATATACTTTATAAGTTAATAAAAAACTCAGAAATGTTTACAGTTGTCCCCAAACAAATTTTTCAACTTTTATTAATGTCTGGTTTTTAAAGCAGAGTAAAGTGCTTTTTATTTTATTTATTTATATGTATATAAACACTTATCATAAAATTTATGTTGACATTTATTTCTAATTTGCATATTAAAAATATTATTAAGTCTGTTTGTGTTAAATTGCCGATGATTATCTTAGATGTTTAACATAACGCTTGCAAATTTAAGACATAAATAAATATTTTCTTTTCAAAGTATTTAATATAAAATATATACATAAAATCTTATATATAGTACTCATCTCATCATACATTAATTATCATTATCATTTACCATACATTTTATCATACATTATCATACTTACATATTGATAAATTTATTTATTTAAATATATAATTAATCGAGCTTTAAACAAATTATATTACTATTTATACTCTCTCAAGCGCATAGATGTATTTTTAATTTAATTATAACGTTAAATGAGTAGGCTGGAAAATTCATTCTTTCTTTTATATACCCGATATCCTTAGAGAATTTCATTTATGCAGGCAAAATGGTTGTATAGTTTAGAGTGCCCTTACTGAAGCTCCAAAAGTTGAAACTACTTTATATACGACTTTCTAACTTTCAACTTGAGCGATCCGCCAATGTTTAAAAATTTAATTAATTGCACGAGGGGCTTCTTTTATGTAATAAATTTACTTATTAACTGGACCTGAATGGTGCTCGGTGTCATGGATGTTTGTAGTAGTTCGTAATCCACTTTAAACCGTAGTTGCCGGTCTCATATGAATGTAGAGGTTCACTGACCCAAGTCTGACATCTACCTACAGTTGATTCATTACAACAGAAGCTGTCTCGTTTCCCTTCAACCATGAGTCCCTACCGGTTTGTGGGCTTCGTCCAGATGTCTACCAAGTGAGATAAGAAGCAACAACTTATCAGCTTGTGTTTTTTCCTTAATTAGTACAAATAATTTTATTATGCAAATCTATCTTTAGATAAGACATTTATCAACTTATTTACTGATAAAAATATTCAAAAGCATATCTTTATATAGTTAAAGTGTTATTGTCACAAAATATTTAGAGATCCCAATAAAAATAAGAAAATAATATAGTTTTATTTACGTAACACCAAAGTAAAAATATCCCAAAATCAGCATAGATGCCTTTTCGTAATAAAACCCGAATATTGTGGGCAGGGAATTAGATAAATAAACCGGCCGTTCTCTATTTCCATCATCACGATGTACTCATCTCATCTGTTAATCCTATAGCACCACCTCATCTGCCGGTTGATTCAATAAGAAACCTGCAGTTTTCATCCACCGTTCAGCTCTCATTAGGTAATGTGCGGCTCTCAGCACATTTCTTTCCGCTTATCGAATTACCAAGGAAATAGCTCCACTGGCTTACAGAACAACATAATTAGTTGAGCTGTTTTTCTTCCATCCACGACTACAAAAGAACATTCCGGTAAACAACGTATAAACCTCGCTAACATGAAAGGGAATATTTATTCCGCATTTCGTGCACCAACATAACAAAGTGCATCTTGTATTGAACATATATTTTTGTGCACTTACGTTGATGTTTTTACATTTGCCAATGGCCATTTACTCTCAGAAAGGCAGATGTGTACCAGATTCAGCTTTGGTAAGAGGTCAATACTGGAAGCCAGCTACGCTGCATTCACATTGTGGTTTTAAAAGAAAATCTATTTAGAAGTTGTATCATTTCTTCACCTTGTTGTTGTCTTATTACAAATGGTCTAGCAGCAGGTCAGATAAAGTCCACAAAACGCAAGGATCTTCGAAAATTCATAAACAAGATGAGGACTAATGTTTAAATCACCCTTGTCAAGACCCGCACATGGGATGACGAGTGGACAACAGGAATCCTGTCGCTCATCTTACTCCCAACGAAAGGACTTTCCAAACCTTCTGATTATTCGTGCTCATTTTCACCATAAGCAGATGCTTTCCTTATAAGTTTCTGAAATAATGCACATCATCCAACAGGTTGATAATTAAATAATTTTAAATATATTTCTGACATTTAAAATTTAAAATTTTTGATATTGAATGGACACATACATAAAAATTTAAGTTGTATTAATTTAAATTTATTGAAACTTATTTGTATTAATTCAATGAAACCTGAAAATATATAGTATATGAAGAAAATATGAATATATATAGATATATATAGTATACATATTTATTTCATTTCGAAATTAAAAATAAATCTATACGCTTAGATGAGATTAGATTAACATATAATGTTTAAAATTCGATTAATTATAATATTTAAATGAATACATTTATCAATATTTTAATGCATAATAAGGAATTGTATAATAAGAAGATTAAACTTTTACACATGTTTGCAGTGTTTGATTTAGTTTTCTGTTGGTTTAAAATGTAGAATATATAAATTAGTAAGCTTATCTTTTATTTTTATGTTTACTTTAAATTCACTTTAAATTAATGCTTACTTCTTTCATACAAATGTTAAGCTTCATTTTAAATTTATTTAAAATGATATAAACAATTATATATGCGATATAAACAATTTAAATAATTGAGAAATATATATATATGAATGTGTTTATTACATTTTGTTTCAATTAACACTCTAAAATAAAAAATTTTTAAATGAACTATGAGAATATAAACATCTGAGTGTAATTTTAATTAGGTGTTTTTACGAGAGTCACCAAGAATAAAGCAAAATTTTGTGTTTGAATACAAACGAATGGGAGAATCAAATGATAAAGTTGAATGTAAGAAAACTTTCATTTATAAACTGACAGTTACAAAATGAAATATAATGAAACCAAATTTAAAATAAAGAAGTGTGTATTTTTCTGAAATTATATTTTAATTAAAGTTTTAAGTATGAAATATGCGTATAATGTGTATCATATAGATATTTATTTCTGAATTAGAAATTCCTTTAAATAAATTATTTATTATCTCTTATATATTTAAACTACTATTAATGAAACAATTTTACTTAGATATCTTATGAGAGTTACCAAGAATATTTTAAAACAAAAAAAATTGTGTTTGAATGCAAATGAATGTGAGAATCAAAGGATATAGTTATTTCTAAAAAAGTTTTGATTTTAAAGCTGAGAATTGCAAAACGAAATATATTGAAACACAATTTTAAAAATATTTTTTTTTTATTTTTCACTAAGTATATTTCAATGAAATCTTTAAATAAGAAATATATAGTATATATATTTAATTCTTAATTACGAATTCCTTTAAATAAACTATTTACTATATGTTAAAAATTTTAATTACTATTATTGAATTAATGGATTTCTCGGAAATCTTAAAATAAAATGTTTCACAAACTTCAAATGTTTTCACTTTTACCAAAATTTAAGTCTTGTTGGAAATTCAAAACAACTTCAGTTAATTTAGGAATGATTGATTAATTCAACAGTAAAATTAAAAATTAATTCATTATTTTTCACTATGATGTTAAACTTTTCTATGATAGGTAAAGAATAAGTTAAGTACAAATGTCACAATATAAAATAAATGTATTGTTAAAAATGAATAATGAATACGAATCCATTATTTTGTAAATTCCCCACAAATTCATTGCTTTACACTTTCTTTCTTACATAACATTATTTCTGTTTTGAATCATTTGTATTCGTGCATGCCATTTGTATGGTCAAACATATTCAGATATAAATTCCGGAAATAACGATGGATCGGAAGGTAAGGTTGCATCAAAGGATGTAAGTGGCATTTAAAAAGGCGACAACAGCATCGCGTATCGACCCAAATTGATTCCCATTTTCAACTGCATAATTAAAATTTCTATTTTGGGGGATTCGTCCTCAGAGCAGATGCTTTTATCTTCAAGGGAAGATCGGATTTCTGGATTCGCTAAGAAAGAAATCGTTCTGTTGTTAGCAGGTTAGCTTCCGTAACCAATTCGTGGAACCACTTTGATGAAAGCCCGCAGCGAGTCACTTTTCCATCAAGAAAAAAAAAGAATTTATTACCAGCCAAGACACTTTGTTTTCTACTTTCTCATTAAGAATCTTTATTCGTTTTCATGCATTTTTTTTACTTTTAGGATTCGTTTCTTGAGGAATGTCTGCTAAGAGTTCTTAAAAACACCTCTTGCCTCGTTAGTCGCGTTTCGTTAGTCCCGGATATCCGGCCAGTTTTCTTTTTTTTTTTCTTACCGGATCTTTTTCAAGATCTTTCTTCGCGTGGTCGATCATGATGATTCCAGTTTTGGAATTTCCGAATATTTCCTTCCGATTTCCATTTCGTTTCTCTGAGGAATTCTCTGTGCGCTTTCGTTCCGAATTACGGGGGCAAAATATAATCACGGGAATTCGGAGAGGGGTCAGTAGCCTTTGAATTAATGCGAATCTGTTTTTTGGTACCGAATTCATTTAAATTTTTATAGAATGTCGTCAGAGAGAGAGGGTAAATCGAATTACCTTCATTCGAAAAAGTAGTGGGTATGTTATTGAAAGAAATGAAACACGAAAACCAATGTACCAATGACGGAGTATGAAATGTTCTGTTTAAACATTAAATAAGCCAGATATATTTAGTTGTGGGAAAGAAAAAGGAAATAGTTGAGCCAATTTGTAAGACATAAAGGTAGTTCCCGTATTATTCTCTAAGTAAGATAATTTATAACCTTTATTATATTCGTAGGTATTGAGTGGGTGCATGAATATTTACACATAAAAATGCAGTAAGAATTTTATTTGAATAAATTTAACGAAACATGTATAAAATAAATATAGTATAGTTATCTCATTTCGAATTTACATATATATATATATATGCGTTTGCATGAGAATAGATTAAAATATAATTTGTTTAAAATTATAGTAATTGACGTATTTAATAGAATAAACTTACTCAATAAGTTAATGAATAAATTTACAAAATGAATAAGTTTATAAATAAATTAAGAGATCAGTATTGGAAGCCAGCTACATTATGATAAGGAATTGTAATAATAAGTATTCCTGCCTTTATAGTATGAGAAGGAATTGTATATTAAGTAGATTAAACGATTATACATATTTGCCATTTTAGATTTATATTTCTGTTTGTTTTAATTATAGAATACATAAATTAATAAGTTGTTCCTTCATTTTTATGTTTTAACTTTTCTTTTGTAAAATACTAGCATTAAATTTATCTTTAATTTTTTCATACAAATTTTAAGGTGTTGGTTTTCATTCATTTAAAATTAAATATCTGATATATATAATTTAGATAACTGCGATCGTTTTATTTGAATGTGCTTGTTATATTTTGTTTCAATAACCACTCTAAAGTGAAATTTAATTAAAATACATTTCAAGAATATATTCATTTAAATGTAATTTTAATTAGTTATTTTATAAGAGTTACCAAGAATGTTTTAAAGGCAGAATTTACAAATGAATGCGAGAATCAAATGATAAAACTGCTTGTAAGAAAATTTTGATTTTAAAACAAACAGTTACATAATGAAATATATTGAAACAAAATTTAAAATACAAAACTGTGAATTTTTCTGAAATTATGTTTTAATAATTATATTTTTATTAATTCTATTTCAATAACCGTCGTGAAATAAAATTTTACATAACAATAAAAATATTTACTTATGCATTCAATTTTACATTCACTAATTTATGCATATAAGTAACGTGAAATTGTATTTTAATAATTATATTTTTATTAATTATATTTTAATTAATGTCGTGAAATAACATTTTAAAATTATTAACAATTATACATTAACAATTATATTTATGTATACATTTATTTTTACATACATTAATTTATACATTAAAAAAAGGGAAATTATATTTTAATACACATGTACAATTACATTTAAATAGGAAATATACGTTTAATATATATCATATAGATATATCTATATATCATATAGATATTTATCATATATCATATAGATATTTATTATCATATAGATAGATATTATTCATTCTTTTAAATGAATAATTTATTATCTCTTCTAAATTTTAATTACTATTATTGAAGCAATAAATTTCTTGGAAATCTTAAAATGAAATATTTCACAAACTTCAATGTATTTACATTTACCAAAATTTAATTCTTGGGGATTAATTCAAAAGAATTTAAGTTAATTAGTAATGATTGATTAATTCAACAGTAAAATTAAAAATAAATTCATTATTTTTCTCTATTATGTTAAAATGTTCTATGCAAGGTAAAGAATAACTTGAGTATAAATGTCACAATATAAGATACATGTGTTGTTAAACAGGAATAATGGATAAAAATCTATTATTTCGTAAATTCCCCACAAATTCATTGTTTTATACTTTCCTTCTTACATAACATTATTTCTATTTTGAATCATCTGAATTCATGCATGTCATTTGTATAGTCAAATATTTTCAGATAAAAATTACTGGAATAATGATGAATCGGATGGTAAGGTTGCATCAAAGGATGTAAGTGGCATTTGAAAAGGCGACAACAGTATCGCGTATCGACCCAAATTGACTCCCATTTTCAGCTGCATAATTCAAGTTTCTATTTTGGGGGATTCGTCCTCAGAGCAGATGCTTTCATCTCCAAGGAAAGATCGGCTTTCTGGATTCGCTAAGAAAGAAATCGTTCTGTTGTTAGCAGGTTAGCTTCCGTAAGCGATTCGTGGAACCAGTTTGATGAAAGCCCGCAGCGAGTCACTTTTCCATCAAGAAATAAAGAAAGAATTTACTACCAACCAAGACACTTTGGTTTCTACTTTCTAATTAAGAATTTTTATTCGTTTTTTAACACTTTTTTTTTTACTTCTAGGATTCATTTCTTCAGGAATGCCTCCTAAGAGTTCTTAAAAATACCTCTTGCCTCGTTACTCGCGTCTCGTTAGTCCCGGATATCCGGCAAGTTTCTTTTTTTTTTCTTACCGGATCTTTTTTGAGATCTTTCTTCGCGTGGTCGATTATGATGATTCCAGTTTTGGAATTTCCGAATATTTCCGTCCGATTTCCATTTCGTTTTCTATATCTCTCTGAGGAATTCTCTGTGTGCTTTCGTTCCGAATTACGCAGGGAAAAGTATAAACAGGGGAATTCGGAGAGGGTAAATAGCTTTTGAATTAATGCGGTGCGAATTCGCGAATCTGTTTTTTTGTATCGAATTCATTTAAATTTTTAAAGAATGTCGTCAGAGAGACAGAGTGAGGGTAAATCGAATTACCTTCATTTGAAAAGTAGGGGGTATGTTATTGAAGGGAATGAAACACGGAAACCGATGTAGCTGTAACGGAGTATGAAATGTTCCGTTAAACATTAAATAAGCCTGGCATATTTAGTTGTGGAAAAGAAAAACGAAATAGTTGGGCCTATTTTTAAGACATAGAATCAATTTATTTAATTTCTGTTAGTATGATAACTTATAACCTGTATTATACGTTTTTTGCATTTTTTGTAGAATGTCATTAGTTATTATTTCAACTATTATAAATTAAATAATTATTAGCTGCACTATTTGAAAGTTATTAGTTATGAGTTCAACTATTAGAAAGTTAATAATTATATACTCAATTATTAGAAAGTTATTAGTTGTTAATTCATTTATTAAAAAGTTATTAGTTATTAGTTCAACTATTAGAAAGTTATTAGTTGTAAATTCATTTATTAGAAAGTTATTATTTATTAGTTCAACTATTAGAAAGTTATTAGTTCAATTATTAGAAAGTTATTAATTATTAGCTAAATTACTAAAACGTTATTAGTTTTAGGTCAACTGTTAGAAAGAATTAAAAATGAACTTTATTAGAAAATTATTAATTACTTGCTCAACTGTTAGGAAGTTATTAATAATCAGCTCTACTATGAGAAAATTATCAGTTATTTGTTCTACCATTGGATAGTTATTAGTTATAAGATCAAATATTAAAAGGTTATTAATTATTATCTTGTTAGAAAGTTATTAGTTATTATTTAAACTCTAGAAAATTTTTAGTTATTTGTTCAACTATTAGAAAGTTATTAATTTTTAATTCAATTATTAGAAAGTTATTAATTATAAGTTCAACTGAAGTGAAGTGTGTAAATTTATTGAGCGGGCTTGATCAGTGAGCATTTAAATGTTAGTATGAAAGAGTACTTTTGAAATGTAAATAAATTTTTTGTGTTACAGTCCACAGTGCTGGCATGTGTGTATATTCTGCAAAATACAAAATTTTACCTTTGATTAGAAGAGATCAGTTGATTTTGTGACTTTTCAATTTCGGGGCAATTTGTCTGGGTTGATTTCTTGTTTTTCATTTTGAATATGCCGTCTATCGCTAAAGTAAAGAAGTCTTATTGTGCTTTCAAAAAGTATTATAATATATTCAATTACCTAGGCACAAAACTTACAATATATTTAAAATTTAGATTTCTTCATTAAATTAGTATTATCATTCACAAAATAAATGTTTAACCGTATGATTTGAGAAACAAACCCCCGGCAAATAGTTTCATTCTTCTGTGTCCTTGAAATAAAGAGTTTTAGAAGCATTAGCGAATCATGTAAATTTTAAAAAGCAATTAATGACATTATAAAACTGAAAATAACTCAAAGAGGGACAAATATGAATAATATTTTATTTCAGAAATTTGTTAATCGAACATCATAGTTAATGCCGATAAATTAACCTTTTGTCTTCATTACCATTTTGTCAACCATTAAGAAATACATATGATATTTAAAAGAGAGTTTATCAACTTAAATCATTAATAATTGATCATCATTTAATAAAATAAAAGTAAATACCATGCAAAAACTTCAAAATATTCAAAGGATTCTAATTCATGGAGAACAAAAAAACTATTTCTGATAAATTCTTTAGCGCTGAAAATATACGTTGATTATCAAATTATATATTTCCTCTAACGAGCACACGGGCTATTTTTCAATTTGCATATATTTGTCAATTTTCAGTTGTGTGCAACAGAGAAACTATTCTTCCTCCGAAACTCTTAAGTATAAGGGGTGTAAAGATTTGTAGGATTTTAAGAAAAGCAATAAGACATTGTAATAACTTTTCCAGTATTCTGCCCCGTTGTGAGAAGGGTAGAATTTGAGGGTTCTAAACGTGATTTTTCGTCTGATACTAAAAGCTCACATCATACGATACCTACTAATTAGAAGCCTGAATGGGCAGGAGATCAGACTGCCGATTAATTTTCGCTCTACGATATATGATTTTAATATCTATTGCCTTCTTTTTCATAGGATAAAACGGAAGAAAAAATAATGAAGAACAACAACTCAGGGCAATTGAACTGTCGATACGGGACTCTCACATACGCTATCAAAATAAAATGGACATCGATCTGGTTTCAAACAATAGTAAAAAAAAGAGTTTTTGAAAGATGATTATAATGCATATCGCCAGAGGATTCGAACATCAACTGTCCTGTATATACTAAGTAAGTTGTATAGCTCGGTCCCAAATCTATCTATTAATTTGATGTTAGCATCAGATAATTTTATCATTTTAATTTCAACTATACTACAATAAATTCGTTAAATTTTTACTTTATTATTATTTATTTTATGTTTTTACTTTTTTGAATTTTTGTGTAAAATGTGTTATTCAAAACCGAACAAATATGTGGTCTACGGTATACTTATTAATTGTATATTAATTTTAACTTAAATTTCAAAAGTTATTAATATGTATTGTATAAATATATTTTAAGCATATCAAAATAAAATCATGGCCTCATGGTTGGTAAGGAAGGCGGCAGCTTCTGTTGTAATGAATCACCCGTAGGTACATGCCAGACTTGGGTCAGTGAACCTCTACATTCATATGAGACCGGCACCTACGGTTTAAAGTGGATTCCGAACTACTACAAACATCCATGACACCGAGCACCATTCAAGCCCAGTTAATAAGTAAATTTATTACATAAAAGAAGCCCCTCGTGCAATTAATTAAATTTTTAAACATTGGCGGATCGCTCAAGTTGAAAGTTAGAAAGTCGTATATAAAGTAGTTTCAACTTTTGGAGCTTCAGTAAGGGCACTCTAAACTATACAACCATTTTGCCTGCATAAATGAAATTCTCTAAGGATATCGGGTATATGAAAGAAAGAATGAATTTTCCAGCCTACTCATTTAACGTTATAATTAAATTAAAAATACATCTATGCGCTTGAGAGAGTATAAATGGTAATATAATTTGTTTAAAGCTCGATTAATTATACATTTAATTGAATAAATTTATCACTATGTAAGTATGATAATGTATGATAAAATGTATGGTAAATGATAATGATAATTAATGTATGATGAGATGAGTACTATATATAAAATTTTATGTATATATTTTATATTAAATACTTTGAAAAGAAAATATTTATTTATGTCTTAAATTTGCAAGCGTTATGTTAAACATCTAATATTATCATCGGCAATTTAACACAAACAGACCCTGTTAATAATATTTTTAATATGCAAATTAGAAATAAATGTCAACATAAATTTTATGATAAATGTTTATATACATATAAATAAATAAAATAAAAAAGCACTTTACTCTGCTCTAAAAACCAGACATTAATAAAAGTTGAAAAATTTGTTTGGGGACAACTGTAAACATTTCTGAGTTTTTTATTAACTCATAAAGTATATCATTTACGAGCGTAGCGTGCTGAATGTCTTGAATACTTCTGAAATCAGACAGTAACGTGCCTAGTTTGAAACATATTTAAAATATTAATAATTCTTCAGTCAGAACATATTTTACGACGAGTCTGGAGCTGAAGAACCTTCCTCAAATGAAATTATGATGCCAGTTACCATTAATTTCTTTATTGGTATAATTATTAATTATTCCAACCAATTGGCAAAAGATACGTCTTGCCTGCAGCAATAAGACTGTTTAGACTATTATAACATTTCCGAAGTTAAACAAACATCTAGAGTTTTTCAGAAAGAATCGGTATTATTCTGTACATTTGGCAGGAAAATCTCATACAAGGCGGTGGTATCTCAATTCTCTGCCATCTATTCAGCATACTTTTTTTTTTCGTTAGATAAAAAATTTTTCATTCAAATGTTTGCAGAGAACGATACTTACTCTGCACAAAGTGTAAAGAGTTTAATGTTCTCTTCTGTTTATGCACACCTGTACCTTTTCCCAAGGGCACACCAGAAGGAAACTTTTTCATGAATGCCATCCAACAATTTTTCTACCGCCTCATGAAGGTGTAAAGGTGTTCTCAAAATGAAACAAAGGAACCCACTTTAATTTATTATAGTGATTTTTTTAGAATAATTTAGAATTTGGAAACTATACTGAGATTGATAATTGGAAATTTTAAAGATAATGACTTACAATTAACCAATAACAACTACATATAATTATAATTATAATAAAGAAATTAGGAGATAAGTTTTTATTTCAATGCGTAAAGAAGTTAATTAACCAAAAGTCGAAAAATGGCTTATCAAGAATTTTAATTGAAGACAGATATTGTATCATTTTTATATTTTATAATAATAAATATAAAGTCATGGGACGGGCTTTATAATAATATAAAAGTAATTGCTTATTAAGTTTTTATTTAAAAATTGGTTTAATATAATCTGAAAATTTCCAAAGCTAATTTACAAAAATCGACCAATCCAAAAATTATAAAATTGTTGTAATCTCTTATTTTAAATATATTTACACTTAATGGATTTTAAGCTAGTGTACTCGCTACTAAAGAAAAATAAAAAGATTATAGTTAAAAAGGTTCGGGTTTATTGATTTAGTGTTCGGATATTATAATACGCTATTTATCGGAAATTTTGAAACTATATGAAACTTAATTAAACAATTTTCTTTCCATCGCGTGTAAAATGTTTATATTTAGAAAAGTTTGTAAAATTTAAATACAATGTTATTTGATGTTGTTTTATGTCATTAGGGACACTAGCCATGACTAACACTAGATCAGCTACGTTTAGCCAAACAATAGTTTTTATAAAATTCTATTTAAAATTTTAATCCCATAAAACAAGTCACCATAATATTGTAACCAGTGTTTTGGAAGCCAGTGAGTTGAATTATCAGTTTTCGAGAGTTAGAATAGTGTAAATTAGGAGTCACTTTAAGTTTTGTGTAGTCCTTTCTAACTATCATTGATGGCAATGTCATGAACATACCAGTTTACCTCTACAAGCATTTTTAGAGTTTCCAGAGCGTTGGCAGTTAAAAACATCGTAAAGTAACTGAAATAAAAAGTTAAGAATACTTGAGATAAGCTACATTAGAAGTTTCAGAAAACAGAGAACCCATAAAATGAGAATTCAAATATTTGGTGGAACTTATTACTGAACTATTCTTGATTGATATTCGGCGTACGTAATTAACCCTGATTACAAAATTATTCAAATTTTTCTTCCCAGAGAATGAGCATTGAGTCCAATAATTACACCTTTGACAGGAAATTTGTGACAGATGAGCCGGGACTTCTATATTAAGGTCGAAAACTTTATCTTTTAATAAAAATGCTTTAGTTTGTTATGGTCTGGGATTCTCGTTTAACAGGTTTTTGGGTCTTAGTTTTCTGTCAACTTTAAGCATCAATAGCTGTCAAACCCTTGGGTATCTTAAAAGATGATATCCTTGGAAGTTCACCGTTAGATACCGACACAAATAAGAATCTAACAAATGCAGAAAGCCCTTCAAATTTCTTCTAAAGTGATTCTTATACCATTGGGTTAAAATAGGCAATATTTACAAATGCGTCAGATAGTGACAAATTATGGCCTTCACCAGAGCACAAAAGTATTAAGACAATTGTTCGAAATTAAATAATAAAGAAATAATGATAAAAATTTAAATAATATTTTCAAAAATAAATTTTCTGCACAAAATTTGAGTTCAATACCGCATTAATCACCTCGGAACCCATTAAGTAAAACATATTTAAGTAATAGCTTTGGTAAGGACTTTCGTGTCAGGAACAGCGCTTTAGACGACTTCCAACCTTGTCGAGATGCCCAAGAAATATACCATCAAGTGAATACCAAGCAGTTTCACCCACGAGAGTTTGATAATTATAACACAATTGATACCCTGAAAACTAGATGTTCCTCCCGTCAACCAGTAGCAGAGCCCAAAGAGATAAGAGCCATACGAGAGCCACAACTCCTCTATCCAAGGTAACCCTGGCCAAAATGCAAGGTATACGTGAATCAAAATACTTGCAATTTAAACCAAAACAAATTAAATTGACAGCGTTAAGAAAAATAACTAAATTATTATAGGATAAAAGAAAAAATAATAAACTGATTTTATAATTAATATAATGAAAATGAATAGTAGTAAGCTATTACAAAAATTATGAAGTCTGTATTCTTGACTAGAAAAGCAAAATAAGGAGAGGGCGAAAGAATGAAGGTAAAGAGCCCTGGGTTTCGCTGGGATAGTGACACCCATACATAACTAAAGGAAATGTACTTCTAAAGGGCTAAATATAATGATTAAAAATTTTAACAAAACAGTTACATTTTGTTAGATTATATTTTTAGACTCCCTACACTTTTAATACTCATGATATGAAAGTTTAGATAAATTCTATAAAGTCATTAATTTATATCATTTCCATTAAACTAAGATCTAGTTTAATGGAAATGATATAAATTAATAATTTTTTTTCTTTCTGTTCAATTTTTATTCCATCATTTTTAAGTAAAAGATGTTTATATGAAAATATTGAATATTAAAATAAGCACAAAAAAAATATATTTAAAATATAAAAGAAATAATTACCACCTTAATGCACTTAACTCGAAAGACTTGTAAATAAATCCTGCCCACTTTGTCAAGTGCACATGGTCCCATTTAACTTGAATTTCTTTCAAATTTATCTACGCCAGACATCTTCAGAACGCTGAAAACCTAGTAAGAAAATTAGATTTTGGTTTGTGGTGGTCGTGCAATTTAACTCTTGTGTAAGCCGATTCGCTGGAAAAATCTTTTTTTTCCCTTTTTCGATTGGTTCTCAGTGGAAATTCATCTTAAGTTCTTCCGGCGATTTTCCCATACTAAGAGTAAATTATGTCTGTCCATTATAGTGGAATTTTTTTCCAAATTTCTATATTATATTTTATTGCGTTCGTTGCTCTTTTTTGTTGCATGGCTTAGTCTGTTGCTCTGCTTTTTTTTATATATGTCTCATAGCCAGTTTATCCATTAGAGGTTATTTTTAAAATTTAAATGCTCTATTTACATTTTATCCAAAGTGGTCTCAAAACAAAAAATTAACAGACATTCTAAAATCATTTTTCTTCCAGACGATTATTTTCTTCAATGACGCAACATCCCTATGGTGGGCCAGTGTCGTCTCATATTGGCCGATTCCGAAACATAAGATTATTACGCCCAACGCTTTACTGTCATTCTAGACCTGGACCTAGGACTTGACGTGGATTTCAAACCACTGCAAACACCCATGCCACCACCAGGATTCGAATACTGTGGCACTGAGCGCAAACGGCAACTGAGCGCAAACTGTGGCAGCAAACGATTATAATCTTTAAATATAATTAACCTTTACCTCCCCCCCCCTTCCCCCGAGTGTCCACTTCCAAACATTCAGTTCAGTTAAGGGTCTTCAGGATAAATCCAAGAAAGGAAATCAAATCCTGGAAAAACAGAAATTGAGATCTTACTCAGATACATAATTAGAAAGAAATTAGAAGCATGAAAACATATTGTGTAAAATCGCATCGTTTAGCCCAAAACTATCCTCAGAACCTCTTAAATATCTAAATGTTCCTCTAAAATGTCAAATTATTAATGATTTTTTTTTATTAGGATTACTTTTGCCTAGTCATTTCCAAATGTGTGTATGTAAAAAATTTGATCTCGATACTTCTTCATGAATAATTTAGCAATCAATTTGCAGACGAACAATATGAGACTGTTAATTAAAAGCTTATAAAAAAAGCGTGTACTATTAGCGTTTTTGTTTTCTTCTCATATAAGATATAAAAGTCTCTTAAAGTTCACTCATCCTCATCTTTAATTGTAGGTCCCGTGTATTACAAAAAAATTAACACTCTATAATTGACAGTTTTTAAATAGTTGTTCATTGTCATCAAAAAGTTTCAGAAAACAACTAAATTATATGTTTTAACTGCTAACAAGTTGTTTCTTTATCAGGACTTAATTTTTTAAAAAATGTATCTTCATTATGCAACTTTGCAAAAGTTCAGATGGAATTTATTTTTAAATTGGAAAATTATACTTAAGATTTTTTATTATATTGAGTGTGATAAATTTCATCCATATTTTATTATTTATTAAAAATTAAATAGCAATTATTTATGGAAGATAATAAGTTGTTTGACTTATGGACCAGGTGTAATTTTAATGTACAGTAGGGCGTAGATTCAAATACATTGCTGGTGTGCATTAAAATCACTCGATATTGATTGAGACTATGTGTATCAGTATCTCGTAACAACAATCAGTTTCAGTTCAGTCATCTTATACAAAACAATTACCCATAAAAGTCCTACTGGAAAGCAATAAAAGCAATGATCACCCTTCCTCACTCCCTAATATAATTTTTCACAGTACATATGAATGACACTAGAAATTATTTTATTTATAGTAAAAAATAGTAACAGCATAATATGAATAAATTGTAAATAATGTTTCATAAAATTTATTTTGAAGCTATTTAAGATGCCCAATTAAGTTATTATACTCAGTAAAGATTTTTAAATTTTCATGCACAATATTTTTTAATATTCAGCTAGTATTTGAAGAATTTTTTTAATATATAATAGACAATCTCTTTTTAAACACAGTAGAGCACCGAAAAATTCTTCGTAGGGACGGCAAACCTACACCTTAAAATACCAGTCTCGAAATCTGCCAATAGGCAATGAGAAACGAAGGATTTTAAGAGATTGATGACAGAGTAACTAGCGTTCTGGTTTAAAATCAACTTTAAACTGCAATCCCTGTGTAATATGATGGTAGAGAGTAGGGCCGACAACCCTACCCCGCAAAAAGTTCCTCCCTGTTTCGAAATTTGCCAGTAGGCAGACGTCCTTGGCACACCATGGCGCTGTTGCGCCAATGATGATGATGATGATGATAAAGTGTGATTGTTTAAACATCACAGTTCAGAAATTTACAAATAAATATTTCAATTTTGCAATATAAATATTTGTTTATGATAAAAAGCCCGATAAGATACTTTATATGGGATGTGTAAACGATGTATAGTACAGTTTCACACACACGATTACATATATATATATATATATCTATATATATATATATGTATATATATATCTATATATATATATCTATATATAACTATATCTATATATATATATATATTTCTTTTTATCTTCAGATTATCACACTTTTTGTACCACTTTTTAAAGCAAAAAAACAATCCAGCTCTTGTTAGTATACACAAATACACCCTGTAGGAATTTCTGAAAAGAATTTAAATGAATACGACAATTCGTAATCTAAGAATATTTTATAGTAGTACATATTATATGAACGATGGAGAGCTGACCGAATTGTCTCCAACCACGCTATTTCCCTATTTTAATATAATAAGCAGTAAAGCTACAGCATTTTAATATAAATTCAGACAGTGACCTATTTGTACGTAATACTGGAAAGCTGTTAAGAAAAATGGGATTAAATTGTAAATTTTACCACTATTTTCAATTTCTTTGCATAGAGATGAGTTGATTTTGTCCTTCAGTTTTTCTGATCGAATTCCTGATGTTCTAAAAGAAACACACGCGCACTTTCCGAATAAGAATAAATAAATTCCATTCTTCTGCTTCATGCAATAAAAATAGTTTTAACTGGAAAATTCAGTGAAGTTTCAGATGAAGTTTAATATTTTCTTAGCCATTCCATTTCCCTCCTTCGAAAAAAAAGAAATTTTTTTTTAAAATTAAGATCAGAACTTGTCTTAAAATAGTCAGTGAGGCAAGTATTTCAAACACTCTTCGTAACTTTCTTTTTTTTTTCGTATGCTTTGATTTTTGAATTAATTCCGTGAGAGTTAAGCAGGGATATATAATTGGATTTTCCCCTCTAAACAAGCATAATCCGATTTTCACTAAACTTTCATGTTCATCTAAGTTCTCGAGAAAGTAAATGGCATTTGTTTACAAATGGGTAAATCTAAGAATTTTCTGTTGCAGGAAAATTGAAGTAATTTATTATTCATGAAAAAACAGAAACGAACAGAGAACTATGATTGCTTAGAATATTTCAAATATCTTTGGTTAAAGTTTAGATTATAATTAATTATTTGTATTAGTTAAATGAAAGGCCTTCTGATTTTAACTAATAACTTTTGTGCAAATACAAAAGCGTGAGCTATAATTTTTGTTTTGTTTTCTAATGTCAGAAACTTTAACATGAAGTCATTTACTAGATATTTTAATATATCACAGAATGTGCTACTAGAATAAAAAATCTGCCACAGAATTCGCTACTAGAACAACAAATATGTCACAGAATTCGCTACTAGAATAAGAAATAAGTCACAGAATTCGCTACTAGAACAACAAATATGTCACAGAATTTGCAACTACAATAATTAATATGTCACAATTAACTACTTGAATAACATGTCACAGAATTCGCTACTACAATAACAAATATGTCATGGAATTGGCTACTAGACTGTCAAATATACAATAGAATCAGTGCTTTCCAGATTAATGTGAGGGATATGTTCAATACCCCTATGATGACTACTGAGGTTTCGCAGCTTTTTTTCAAACTGCTCAGATAAAATGGACAACCTACTGCTTATCTGTTCTTCATTGGCGCAACAGCGGCAAATGGGCCAAAGCTGGGAGTGGGGCACCATGGAGCTGTTGCTCTAGGACTGTTTACCTATTGGCAGATTCCTAGACAGAAGATGGATGGAATTATCTACAGTCATATTAGATCTACAATACTAAAATTCAGGTCTAATATGAGAGTATATGTTGTTGTTGTCGTGTCCGTCATGGAAGGAGGGAAGAGGGATGCAGCTTCTGTTTTGATTGAGCCCCCGTAGGTAGAAGTCTGAATTTTGCTCCATGTCGCTCTTACAGTCATAGCAGACCGGGACCTACGGCTTAAAGTGGATTCCGGACCACTACAAACATCCATGGCGCCGCCGGTATTCGAACCCGAAACCTGTGGCACCGAGCACCAGAGCGCTAGACACTCGGCCATTCAGGCCCATATGAGCGTATATGCTGTACTGTGTGTTTAACGTGGATTCTGAACGACTACAAACACCTGTGGCACCGCTGGGACTCTAATCCAAAACCTGCGCCACCGAGGGTCAGTCACTCGGTCATCAGGCCCCAACTTACTGCTTTACCACTCTAATTTTCCGGTATAGACATGAAAAATTTATGAGATTTAAAATTTAAATTTTATGCATTTAAAAAATAAGATTTTCAACATTTTCACACACATTTTTTTGAAAAATATTTACACAAAATAAATAAATTCGTTTCTTTTTTTGAAATTTGTTTTCTAATTTACAAAGATTTGTGATTCTTTCATTCATACTTCTATTTATTATTTTTGTATTCCTTAAGTGTGCTCCCTTATAGTTTAACCTATTTTAGTAATTATGTTATATCTTTATGTGTTATCATAGTAATGAAAATATGTTGCTTTTATAAGTTAATATGATTTTATCAATCTTATCAATTAGTATGATCTTCAAATTTTAAAATGTATGTATTTAAAAAATTAAATTTTCAAAATAATAATTTTTTTTTTTTTAAATATGTTACTCAAAATAAATAAATTCGATTCTTTTGTGAAGTTTATATTCTAATTTTTTTCGGTTCTTTAATTCATGTTTACGTTTAGCAATTTGGAATTCCTTTAATTTGTTCCCATGACTTATAATCATAATTTAACTTATTTTGGTAACTATGCCATAATTTTATAGGATATCATAAGAATGAAAATATTTTGCGTTTAACAAATTAAAAGGATTTTATCAATCTTTTCAATTAACATTATCTGCTTTCTATTAATAAACAAAAAGCATTCCCAGTTTCAATAAAACAATATCATAATTTTTATTAAGTCTCTATTATTTATTTTTTAAATTGTATTTTCTTTAAGTAAATATTTTAACATGAAAAGTAGACACAATTGCAGCATTATCAGTACATAATATAATTATTTATGCTTTTATAAAATTAAATACAGATATATTAAACATGCCAAAATAATGTCAATTTGGTTTTAGCATAATAAAATATCAGACGTTAATTTTATCATATTAAACTTTTAAAAGAAATATATATAATTACATTTTGAAAAGAGATTTTTCCTTGACTCTGGAGATTATTTATTATTTCAATGCATTCTTATATAATTTTAATTGAAAATTAATTCGTATTTTATTTACCTAAAACTAACAATAGATAGTATATATATACACTATACATGTACATATATCAGAATGATTTGTGTTGTTGTTGTTGTTGCTTATCCCCTTGATTTAGAATCCTAAACCAAGTCCAGTAGATCATGCTACATCAATAGATCGTAAACTGTCCTCCCCTCATTCAACAGTTGCCTCACAGAGGCACCAATACAATCTATGAGATGAGAGGGAGATGCGATGGTCGAACAATGACAAAGGGCATATGTCTTCTCGTCTCCATTGAAGATCAAACTCTTAGTGTGGCCAGTCCTTAGTCTAGCTAAAGCTGTTTGAGCAGGCCATGGCTAAGGGCAAGAAGCAGCTTCAATTTGGAGAGGAACCACGAGGGCTGAAGTCTGACTTTTTCCTCCAGGTGCCTGCTATGCTTTAGCTGGATGTAATAGGGTGGCCTGCACGGCTTGGGTGGCCCTACCAGGAGTAAAAACTCCCGACGTACATCGCCCACCCTATCCAGGGGCACCCTCCCGCCACGATGAGGCAGCATAGCAGGACTTGGGAGGGAGAATGATTTGTAAACATTAATATCGGATTACACAAATTACAACTTAGTATTTAAATGCTGTTTATATATTAAATAACAAATAAATTTCAGTTTATAAGATTTAAAAGGAAATTTTAGAGAATGACATAATTTCTAGCATATTACAATTATTATTATTTTTTTTTTTTGACATTTATCTTAAAAAAAAACATTTTTTGTACGTGTGACATTTCTTCTTCCCATAAAAATACTTGGAATTTATTTTCGCACTTTGGAGGTATGGAAAGAATTACGAATTCATGCATAAAAGTAATTTCGAAAATCATTTTCAATGAAGCTAATGGCCTTCTTAAATTTATGAACAGCCACATCTTCACTGAGAATAGACATAAATTAAATTTCTGTTAATTTAAACTGAAATCCAAAATCCTTTCCTGTTTAATGATGAAAATAGTTTCCGCGGTAGGTTTAAATGAGGATACAACCATTAAAGAAATTAACGGTAACTGGCACCCAAATTTCATTTGTGGAAGGTTCTTAAGCCCCAGAATCGTCGTAAAGTATGTTCTGACTGAAGAATCATTCAAATTTTAAATATGCTCCGAACTAGGCACGTTACTACCTTATTTCAGAAGTATTCAAGACACGCTAAGCTCGTAAATGATATACTTTATGAGCTAATAAAAAACTCAGAAATGTTTACAGTTGTCACCAAACAAATGTTTCAAATTTTCGTCATTTTTTGGTTAAAAGTATAAAGTATAAAGTGTTTTCAATTTTATTTATTTATCCGCTTATAAACATTTATCATGAAAAATTGATGTTGAAATTTATTTGTAATTTGCACATTAAAAATTAATTTTTTTTACTGTAATAATATGAATGCTATATTTCTTATCATTAAAATTATAAGATGTTCTAAAAAGTATGTGTTGTTGAATTTATGGATTAAAAATAAATCAAAGGTTTTGCTTCAAGAATAAGTTGTACGATTTAAATTAGCTTAAATGCCCTTACAAGAATTAATTTTTGTTAGTGTTAAATTAGTGATGATTTTAATATCTTAAGTGTTTAACATAACACTTGTAAATTTAAGACATACATAAATATTTTCTTGTCGATGTATTTGACAGAAAATATATATAAAATCTTACTACTCATTATAGTACTCATCTCATCTGTTCAGCGCACGGACATCCTACAGCACCACCTCATCAGCCGGTTGATTCAATAAGAAAGCTGCAGTTTTCATTTACCGTTCAGATCGTATTAGGTAATGTGCGGCTCTCAGCACATTTCCTTCCGCTTATCGAATTACCAAGAAAATAGCTCCACTGGCTTGCCGAACAACATAATCAATTGCTCTATTCTTCTTCTTTTCTGTGACAACAAAAGCACATCCCGGTAAGCAATGTATGAACCTCGTTAATATGAAAGGGGATATTTATACCGCCCTTTGTACTCCGACATAGCAATGTATATCTCTTATTGAAGGCATATATATATTTTTGTAATTATGTTGTTGTTTATAAATGATTTGTTTGTCTCTCCACAGTCGGTTTTGGGCACATTTTGGACTAATTAGACCACGTTCGTACTGTTTAACGTGGATTTCGAAACACTGAAAATATCCATGCGACTACCAAAATTCGAACTTGACAAAGCACAAACCAATTGTTATTTTTTAAAGATTGGCATATTTACCTATGTCCCTTCACTCTCAGAATACGATCCTGATGGACAAGTAGCTAGCGCTCGGGCACCTGGTAGCACAGGTTTCGGGTTCGAATCCCGGCGGTACCATAGATGTTTGTAGTGGTTTGGAATCCCCTTTAATCCATAGATCCCGGCTTCATGTGACTGTAGAGCGTCACGGATCCAATTCAGAGATACGGATGATCCATCACAACATAAGCTGCCCATTTTCCTTTCAGCCATACGGGTTCATGGGCTTGTTCAAGATGTCTACCAAGTGCGATAAGAAATAACATCTTATCATCAATATCAACTTGCTTTTTTCCTGAATTGCTACAAAGCTCTTTATTATTCAAATCTATCTGTAGAAAAGACTCATCATTTTTATCATCAACTTACTTTTAGATAAAAAATATTCAACAGTATTAAAAAGAAACACAAAATATTGCTTTATTTATGTAATATCGAAGAAATATCCCGAAATCAACACAGATGCCTTTTCTGAAAAAAAGTGAATATTGCGGACAGAGAATTAGATAAATGTACTGCTCGTTCTCTATTTCAATCATCATGATATACCCATCTCGTCTGTTCAGCGCACGGACATCCTGCAGCACCACCTCATCATCCGGAAGATTCAATAAGAAAGCTGCGGTTTTCATCTACCGTTCAGATCTCATTAGGTAATGTGCGGCTCTCAGCACATTTCTCTCCGCTTATCGAATTACCAAGAAAATAGCTCCACCGGCTTACTGAACAACACAATCAATTGGGCTGTTCTTCTTCCTTCTGCGCCTGCAAAAGAACATCCCAGTAAACAATGCATAAACCTCGCTAATATGAAGGGGAATATTTATGCCGCACTTTGTCGACCAACATAACAATTGGAATCTTTTATTGAAAGCGTACAAGGGACTTGTCTGTTAGAACTGTGCAGAGAAATTTGGGCTATTCCAGCAGAAGACCGACTCGAGTGCCTTTACTGACAGAACGGCATCGCTTCCAGCGACTCTCGTGGGCACGTGAGCATATCAGTTTTTCCCTAGATGAATGGAAAACCGTGACCTGGTCCGATGAGTCACGATTTCAGTTGGTAAGAGCTGATGGTAGGGTTCGAGTGTCGCGCAGACCCCACGAAGCCATGGACCCAAACTGTCAGCAAGGCACTGTTCAAGCTGGTGGTGGCTCCTTAATGGTGTGGGCTGTTCTTTCATGGCGTGGACTTGGTCCTCTGGTGCGACTGGACCGAGCATTGACTGGAAATGCTTATGTTCAGCTACTTGGAGATCACTTGCAGCCATTCATGGACTTCATGTACCCAAACAACGATGGGATTTTTATGGATGACAATGCGCCATGTCACCGGGCCACAACTGTTCGCGATTGGTTTGAAGAACATTCTGGACAATTCCAACGAATGATCTGGCCACCTAGATCGCCCGACATGAATCCCTTCGAGCATTTATGGGACATCATCGAGAGGTCTGTTCGTGCCCAAAATCCTGCACCATCAACGCTTTCACAATTATGGACGTCTATCGAGACAGCATGGCTCAATATTCCTGCAGAAGACTTCCAACGACTTGTTGAGTCCATGCCACGTCGAGTTGCTGCACTTCGCCGGGCGAAAGGAGGGCCGACACGATATTTAGAGGTATCCCATGATTTTTGTCACTTCAGTGTATATCATACATATATTTAATACGGAATTAAAGATTCCTTTAAATAAATTATTTATTATCTCTTAATTACTTTAATTACTATTATTGAAACAATTTTACTTGCTATTTTTTAATGTGCTTGATAGGTTTCTTTTAAATTAACACTCTTAAATTAAATTTATCAAAATGAACTACAAGAATATAAATGTCTGAAAATAAATTTAATTAGATATCTTATGAGAGTTACCAAAAATATTTTAAAAGATAAATTTTGTGTTTGAATGCAACTGAATGTGAGAATCAAGTGATAAAGTAATTTGTAAGAAGATTTTGATTTTAAAGCTGAGAATTGCAGAAAAAAATATATTGCCACACAGTTTTAAAAATCAAAACATTTAATTTTTTAATTATATTTTAATGAAAGATTTAAATAAGGAAAATATCGTATAGATATATAATTCTTAGTTACGTACTCCTTTAAATAATATATTTACTGTATCTTAAAAGTTTTAAATACTGATATTGAGTTAATGGATTTCTTCTTGGAAAGCTATATAATAAAATATTTCATAAAGTTGTAATGTTTTCACATTTATCAAAATTTAATTTTTCGGAATTAATTCAAAATAATATAATTAATTTAGGAATTATTGATTAATGCAATAGTAAAATTAAAAATAAATTTATTATTTTTCACTATGATGTTAAAATTTTCTCTGCAAAGGTAAAGGATAAGCTGAATATAAATGTCACAATAAAAGATAAATGTGTTGTTAAACATGAATAATGAATAAAAATCCATTATTTCGAAAATTCACCACAAATTCATTGTTTTGCATTTTCTTTCTTGCATAACATTATTTCTGTTTTGAATCATCTGTATTCGTGCATGCCATTTGTATGGTCAAACATTTTCAGATAAAAATTCCTGGAATAATGATGAATCGGAAGGTAAGGTTGCATCAAAGGATGTAAGTGGCATTTGAAAAGGCGACAACAGCATTGCGCATCGACCCAAATTGATTCCCATTTTCAGCTGCATAGTTCAAATTTCTATTTTGGGGATCCGACTTCAAAGCAGATGCTTTTATCTCCAAGGAAAGATCGGTTAGCTTCCGTAGGCGATTCGTGGAACCATTTTGATGAAAGCCCACAGCGAGTTACTTTTCCATCAAGAAAAAAAAAAGAACTTATTACCAACCAAGACACTTTGCTTTCTACTTTCTCATTAAGAATTTTATTCGTTTTTATACACTTTTTTTTTACTTTCAGGATTCGTTTCTTGAGGAATGCCTGCTAAAAGTTCTTAAAAAACACCTCTTGCCTCGTTAGTCCCGGATATCCGGTAAGTTTCTTTTTTTTTTCTTACCGGATCTTTTTCAAGATCTTTCTTCGCGTGGTCGATCATGATGATTCCAGTTTTGGAATTTTCGAATATTTCCTCCCTATTTCCATTTCGTTTTCTCTATTTCTCTGTGGAATTCTCTGTGTGCTTTCGTTCCGAATTACGCGGGGAAAAGTATAAACGCGGGAATTCGGAGAGGGGTAAGTAGCCTTTGAATTAATGCGGTGCGAATTCGCGAATCTGTTTTTTGGTACTGAATTCATTTAAATTTTTATAGAGTGTCGTCAGAGAGAGTGAGGGTAAATCGAATTACCTTGATTCGAAGAAGTACTTTATATCTTATTGAAGGGAATGAAACACGAAAACCAATGTACCAGTAAACTATGAAATGTTCCGTTTAAACATTAAATAAGCCAGATATATTTAGTTGTGGAAAGGAAAATAAAATAGTTGGGCCAATGCATATATTTAAAGCAATATTACTTGCTGTAATTACATTCTATAATCAAAAGCAATAAAAAATTGCTTTTGATTATAGAATGATGAAAAATATTGTTTTTATTTCTTTTTAAATTGTATGGTAAATAAATAACCATTCAAGTATTAGGTTCGTTAAGTAATTAATAATCTATAACGTTTCTGTGTTATAGATTATTAATTACATTTCCAATAATCTATAACATTTCTTTGATATAGATTATTAATTGCATATCTAATCTAATAAATAATCTATAACGCAAAAAAGAATAAGAATAAATATTTTATAAATCGAAAGATAATCGGAAATTCTTATTTCTCTTACATGAAAATTTGAACATAATCTTAAAAAAAATCAAGATTCATTTTTTTTTTTTTGTTTAGAATATGTTATAAATATCTTCTCTACTATCTAAAAGTAGGATTTAAAACTATTTTCTTTGGTAAAACACATTTTAAAAAACATCGTTTCATAAACATAAAAATTAGACATTTTTACAAACTGAAATAAAAGCGTAGTACATTTTTTCCAATAAATCTTAAACACTATTTACGATAAACAAAAACGCACAGAAAAAAAAGTTTGCGAGGGCGAAAAGAGATATATTCTTTCATAATAAACCCTGAACACAAACAAAAACACTTGAAAAGGGGGGAGGGGTAAAACAACAACAAACTTACAATAGGACAGCACTTAAACCAACATTCAAGCAAAACTCCAAAATAAAAATAAGAGGATAAAACCAAACAAGTTTCTTTTTCTTTCTCAATCCAAAGATAAATCCCATAAACCATCTATCAACGACCGAAAGAGAACTAAAAATAGAGAACACGAAAGAAAAATTATCTCTGAAGAAGACCAAAAAGTACTATTTCCCTCTTAATTGGCGAAAGATACGTCTTGCTTGCAGCAACAAGACTTTTTATACTATTCTAACGTTTCTGAAGTTAAACATCTAGAGTTTTTCAAAAAGAATCGGTATTATTCTGTACATTTGGCAGGAAAATCTCATAAAGGCGATGGAATCTCAATCCTCTGCCATTTATTCAGCGTTCTTTTATTCAGCTTTCGTTTTTGTCGTTAGATAAAAAGTTTTTCATTCAAATTTTTGCAGTGGACGATACTTACACTGCACACAGTGTAAAGAGTTTAATGTTCTCTTCTGTTTATGGGCACCTGTACCTTTTCTCAAGGGTACACCAGAAGGGAACTTTCTCATGAATGCCATCCAGCAATTTTTCTACCACTTCATGAAGGTATAAAGGTGTTCTGAAAATGAAACACATGAGTTTCAACTTTATAGTATTATAGAGATAATTTTTTCGAATAATTCAAAATTCGGAAACTAGACTGAAATTGATAATTGGAATTTTTAAAGATAGTAACTTACAATTAACTAATAACAACTATATATAATACTAATTATAATAAAGAAATTTGCAAATATGTTTTTATTTCAATACTTAAAGTAGTTAATTTATGAAAAGTGGAAAATAGAATAATAGAAGACAGAGATTGTATCATTTTTTTATTTCATAATGCTGAAAAATAATAATCATGGGACGTTCTTTATAATAATACAAAAATAACTTGCTTATTAAGATTTTATTTTCAAATTGGTTTAATAAATTCTGCAAACTTCCAAATTTATTTTACGATAATTGACCAATCTAAAATTTATAAAAATGTTATAATATACAGTTTTAAAAATACTTTTACGGGATGGAATTTGAGCTAGTGTACCTGCTATTAAAGAAATTTCAAAGATTATGGTCAAAAAGAATTGTGCTTTACTGATTAAATGTCCAGATCTATGGCACAATATTTATCAGAAATTTTGCAACTATATGTAACTTAATTTAATAATTTTCATTCCATGATAAGTAAATTCTACTATAAAATGTTTATATTAAGAAAGATTTGGAAAATTTAAATACTGTAATTGGTTGGAGTAGTTTTACAATCACCATTCAAGAATTCTGTTAACCCCTTTAAAGTAATAAGCATACTAATACATTTTTAATCGAAATACGTAATACACATAAAATAATAATTAGAAATATTTTATAAATCAAAAGATAAATTCTAAAAATTCTTATTTCTTTTACTAAGTAAAAAAAATCCCCAAACTTGTAACAAAATCTTAAAAAAATCGCGATTCAAATTTTTTTGCTGAGAATATGTTATAAGTATGTATACTTTCTAAAATTATGATTTAAAACTATGTTATTGTGTAAAACAAATTTAAAAAACATCGTTTCATAAATATTAAAATTAGACATTTTTACAAACTGAAAATAAAAGAGAAATACATTTTTTCCAATAAATCTTAAACAATATTTTCAAAAAAAAAAAAAAAAAAACACACAAAAAAAAAGTTTGCGAGGGCGAAAAGAGATGGATTCTTTCATAATAAACCCTGCACACAAACAAAAACACTTGAAAAAGGGGGTAAAACAACAACAAACTTACAATCGGACAGCACTTAAACCAACATTCAAGTAAAACACCAAAATAAAAAGAAGACGATAAAACAAAACATTTTTTTTCTTTCTGAATCCAAAGAGAAATCACATAAACCATCTATCATTGACCAAAAGAGAACTAAAATAGAGAGCACGAAAGAAAAATCGTCTCTGAAGAAGATAAAAAAAAAAGAACTATTTCCCTCTTAATTGGCGAAAGATACGTCTTGCTGGTAGCAACGAGACTGTTTAGACTATTTTAACCTTTCTGAAGTTAAACAAACATCTAGAGTTTTTCAAAAAGAATCAGCATTATTCTGTACATTTGGCAGGAAAATCTCATACAAGGCGATGGAATCTCAATCCTCTGCCATTTATTCAGCATTTTTTTTTTTTTTTTTTTTTTCGTTAGATAAAAAGTTTTTCATTCAAATGTTTGCAGAGAACGATACTTACACTGCAAAAAGTGTAAAGAGTTTAATGTTCTCTTCTGTTTAGGCACACCTGTAGCTTTTCCCAAGGGCACACCAGATGGGAACTTTCTCATGAATGCCATCCAACAAGTTTTTCTACCGCCTCAAGATGGTATAAAGGTGTTCCGAAAATGGAACAAAGGAGCCCACTTTAATTTATTACGGTGATAAGTTTTTTGAATAATTAAGATTTTGGGAACTAGACTGAAATTGATAGTTGGAAGATAACGACATAACTACTACATACAATAATAATTATAATAAAGAAATTTTGGAAATAAGTTTTGTTTAATGATTAAGGTAGTTAATTAACCAAATGTCGAAAAATAGTTTATCAAGAATTTTAATTGAAACCAGAGATTGTATCATTTTTTATATCATAATGATGACAAATAAAATCATGGGATGGTCTTTATAATAATATAAAAATAACTTGTTTATTAAGTTTATATTTACAAATTGACTTAATATACTCAACATTTCAAAAGCTAATTTACAAAAAGTGTTCACTCCAGAGGCTATAAAATTGTTGTAATCTCTTCTTTTGAATATATTTACAAAGAATGGAATCTTAGCTAGTGCACTCGGTACGAAACAAAATTCTAAAGATTATAGTTAAAAAGTGTTCGGTTTTATTGATTTAATGTTCAGATGCTATAATACCATATTTATCAGAAATTTCGGAACTATACTAAACTTAATCAAAGAATTTTCTTTCTATCGTGTGTAAAATGTTTATTTAAAAAAGTTTGGATAATTTAAGTACAATGTTAGTTGATGTAGTTTTATGGCATTAGGGACACTAGGCATGGTTAACACTACATCAGCTACGTTTAGCTCAACAATAGTTTATATAAAATTCTTTTTAAAATTGTAATCCCATAAAACAAGTCACCAAAATATTGTAACCATGATTTTGGAAACCATTAAGTTGAACAATCTGTTTTCGAGCTTTAGAATAGTAAAAATTAGGAGTCACTTTAAGGTTTGTGTCCTCCTTTCTAACTACCATTGAAGGCAATGCCATGAGCATGCCAATTTATCTCTACAAGTAACTTTAGAGTTTCCAGAGCGTTGGCAGTTAAAACAGTGTAAAGCAACTGAAATAAAAAGTCGCAAAGGGTACTTGAGATAACCTGCATTAGTAGTTTTAGAAATAGAAAATCCATAAAATGCGAATTCAAATATTTAGTGGAACTTACATATTACTGAACTATTCTTGATTGATATTTGGCGTACTTAATTAACCCCGATAACACAATTCGTCAAATTTTTCTCCTTTGAGAATGAGCATTAAGTCCAATAATTACACTTTTGATAGGAAATTTGTAAAAGATGAGCCCGAACTTCTATATGATGGTCGAAAAGCTTATCTTTTAATAAAAAATGTTTTAGTTCGTTATGGTCTGGTATTCTCGTTTAACAGGTTTCAGGGTCTTAATTTCCTATCAACTTTGGGCATCAATAGCACTCAAGTCCTAGGGTATCTTAAAAGATGATATCCTTGAAAATTCACCCAAAGATACCGACACAAATAAGAATCTGATAAATGTAGAAACCCCTCCAAATTTCTTCTAAAACAATTATTATACCATTGGGACAAAATAGGCAATATTTACAAATGTGTTTGGTAGTGACAAATTATGTCCTTCACCAGAGCACAAAAGTTTTGAGACAATAGTTTGCACATAAATAATAATAATAAATAAAAAAAAAATAATACAAATTGTAAACAACTTTTTCAAAACAGTTTTCTGCACAAATTTTGGGTTCAATACTGCATTAACCACCTTGGAACCCATTAAGTAAAGCAGATTCAAGCAGTAGCTTTTCTAAGGACTTTCCTGTCAGGAACAGCAAGACGACGTCCATCCTTGTCGAGATGTCCAAGAAGTAAACCCTCAATTGAAACCCATGCAATTTCAACCAGGAGAGGTTGATAATTACCACCCAACTGATGCACCCGAAAATTAGTTGTTCTTCCCGTCTACCAGAAGTAGAACCCAAAGAGCCGTATTGTCTGTACAAGAGCCGCAACTCCGACATCCAAGGTAACCATAGCCAACACGCAAGTTATACGTGAATCAAAATACTTGCGATGTAAACCAAAGCAAATTAAATTGACAGCGTTAAGGAAAAATAACTAAATAATTAAAGGATTTAAAATAAAATAATAAAATGATTTTATAATTAATATAATGATAATGAATAGTAGTAAGCTATTACAAAAATGATGAAGTCTGTAGTCTTGAATAGAAACGCAAAATAAAAAGAGGGCGAAAGAATGAAGGTAAAGAGCACTTGGTCTCGCTAGGATCTTGACAACCATACATAACTAAAGGAAATGTGTTTCTAAGGGGTTAAATACAATAATTAAAAATTGCAACAAAACAATTACATTTTGTTAGATTATATTTTTAGACTCCCTACACTTTTAATATTCATGATATCTTTCTGTTCAATTATTATTCCATCCTTTTTAAATAAAAGATTTTCATATGAAAATGTAGAATACTAAAATAAGCACACAAAAAAATATATGTAAAATATAAAACGGAAATAATTATCACCTTAATGCACATAAATCTAAAGTCTTGTAAATAAATATGTTATCCCGTCTCACTTTGTCAAGTTCACATTGTCCCATTTAACTTGAATTTCTTTCAAATTTCTCTATGCCAGACATCTTTAGAACGCTGAAAACCTAGGAAGAAAATTAGATTTTGCTTTGTGGTTGTTGTAAAATTTAACTAATTTTAAAATTTTTCGTCTTTCCGTTCTCAGTGGAAATCCCTCTTAAGTTCGTCCGGCGATTTTCCCATACTAAGAGCAGCGTATATTTGGCCATTCTAGTGCAATTTTTTCTAAATTTCTATGTTATATTTTATTGTGCTCGTTGCCTTTGTTTGATGCATGGTTTATTCGGTAGTTTTGCACGTTTTTCTTATACTTCTCATAATCAGTTTATCCATTGGATGTTATTGTTAAAATTTAAATGCTCTATTTACATTTGATGCAAAGTTGTCTCAAAACAAAAAAGAATAACAGACATTCTAAAATCATTTTTTCCCAAAAGAATATAATTACCAAAACTAATTAACTTAATCCCCTGAGGGCCTACTTCCTCCATATTCAGTTCAGTTAAGGACCTTCAGAATCAATCCCAAAAGAGGAAGTCTAATGCAGGAAAAACAGAAATTAAGATCTTACCAAGAAACATAAAATGAAATTAGAAACATGGAAACATTTGGGGTGAAACAGACTCATGGAAGCCAAAAATAATTCCAAAACGTCTTAAAACTTCTAAGTGTTCCGCTAAGATGCCAAATTATGAAAGATTTTTTTTTTACTAGGTGGGTTTTTTTTTATTGTCAATTATAAAAAAAAAAATGCACGTGAAAACTTTTATTACGATACTTCTTCATGAAATAATTTAACAATCAATTTACAGTTTTGAATATAGTAACGAAAATTATGAGAGCGTTAATTAAAAGCTTATAAAAATAGCGTGTTATACTAGTGTTTTAATTTTCTTCACGCATGAGGTTTTAAACTTCCTTAAAGTTCACTCATCCTCATCGTTACTTGTAGGTCACGTGCATTATTACAAAAATTAACAATCTATAATTGCAGTTTTAATAATGGTTCATTGTCATCAAATAAAATTGTTTTAAAAAACTAATAAATTATGTGCTTTAACGGCTAACAAGTGTTTCTTTATCAGAATAATTTTTTTTAAAGATATTCTCGTCATACAATTTTATAAAAGTCCCGATCAAGTTTATTTTTAAATTGAAGAATGATATTTAACAATTCTTTCATTTAAGTTGATTATGATGAGTTTCATCGATATTATATTTTTTATAAAAATTAAATTACAATTATGCATTGATTTGTTTTGTCGCTCTACTGATATTCAGAACACAATTTAGGATAGTTAGACTGGGATCCACAGTTTAACGTGGATTCCGAATCATTAACAAACCGCCGTGGATCCGGAACCACTATTGTGGATTTTAAACAACTATGTCCCTAATATTACAATGAACTAAACGATACATTTTACTAACAATACATTGTTATTAAACGATATATTTGACTGGATTTATCAGTTGTTAGGATTAAGATTCTCACAGTTTTACACCACTTCTTTTTAAGCAAAAAACCAATCCAGCTCTGATTAATATGCCCAAATATACCCTGCGGGAATTTCTGAAAAGAATTTAAATATATGCGACAATTCGTAATCTAGAAATATTTTATAATAGTAAATATTATATGAACGAGGGAGAACTGACCGAATCGTCTCCAACACCGCTATTTCACTATTTTAATGGAAAAAGCAGTAAAGCTACAGCATTTTAATATAAATTAAGACAGTGACCTATTTGTACGTAATACTAGAAAGCTGTTAAGAAAAATGGGATTAAATTGTAAATTTTACCACTGTTTTCAATTTCTTTGCATAGTCATGAGTTGATTTCGTCCTTCAGTTTTTCTGATCGAATTCCTAATGTTCTAAAAGAAACACATGTGCACTTTCCGAATAAGAATAAATAAATTCCATTCTGCTGCTTCATGCAATAAAAATAGTTTAAACTATAAAATTCAGTGAAGTTTCAGATGAAGTTTAATATTTTCTTAGCAATTCCATTTCCTTCCTTCGAAATAAAAAAAAAATTAAAAAAAAAAAGATCAGAACTTATCTTAAAATAGTCAGTGAGGCAAGTATTTCAAACACTCTTCGTAACTTTCCTTTTATTTTTTTTTTTGTATACTTTGATTTTTGTATTAATTCCGTGAGAGTTAAGTAGGGATATATAATTGGATTTTCCCCTCTAAACAAGCATAATCCGATTTTCACTAAACTTTCATGTTCATCTAGTTCTCGAGAAAGTAAATGGCATTTGTTTAGAAATGGGTAAATCTAAGTATTTTCTGTTGCAGGAAAATTGAAGTAATTTATTATTCATCAAAAAAACTGTGATTGCTTGGAATATTTCAACTCTCTTTGATTTCAGATTAGTTCTTAATTCGACATAATTAGTTATTTGCATTAGTTAATTGAAAAGTATTCTGATTTTAACTATTTTTTACAGATACAAAAATGTGAGGTATTTTTTTTGTTGATGTTTTTTAATACCATGAACTTTAACATGAAGTTATTAGGTACTAGATAATTAAATATGTCATGGAATTCGCTACTAGGATAACAAATTATGTCCCAGAATTCGCTACTAGAATAACAAATATGTCACAGAATTCGCTACTACAATAACATGTCACACAATTGACTACTAGACTGGCAAACATATAATAGGACCACTGCCTTCCAGATGACTAAGAGTAACATGTTCGATAGACCTATGATGATTACCGAGGGTTCAGAGCTTCTTATCAAACTGCTCAGCCCAAATGGGCTACCTACAAACTACGTGTTTCCACCTCTTCATTGGCGCAACAGCCCCAGGTGGGCCAAAACTGGGAGAGGGTCACCGTGGGGCTTTTGCGCCAAAGCCGTCCACCTACTTGCAGATTTCGAGAAAGGAGATAGGTGGAATTTTCAACTCTACACATAACGCTGTAAAAATATTAGAAAGAGATCTACGGTTTAAAGTATTTTCCGAATCACTAAAATCATCCATCATCCAACGTTTAGACTCGAACCCGAAACATGTGGTATTGAGCACCAGTCAGTCGGGAAACCTAATAGTTTACCCTTCTAATTATCCAACATAGGCATGAAAATGTATGAGCTTTAAAATTTAAAGTTTATGTATTTAATAAAAAAGATTCTCAAAATAATTGCCCATATTTTTTTTGAAAAATATATTATTCAAAATAACTAAATTCGTTTCTTTTTCTGAAGTTTATATTCTGATTTTATATAGATTTACTATTCTTTAATTCTTGTTTGTATTTATTATTTTTGCATTCGTTTAATTTGTTCGCTCGACTTATGATAATTTAACTTAGTTTGGTAATTTTGTCATAACTTTATATGTAATCATTTTTCTGAAAATATTTTGCTTTTTAAAGTCTAAAAGTATTTTATCAATCTTATCAATTAGCAATATCCACTTCTTATTAATCATAATTTTTATTTAGTCTCTGTTATTAATTTTTGAAATTTTATTACATTTAGTAAAACATTTTAACATGAAAAGTAGACACAATAGTAGCATTATCAATACATGAAAAATATACTTATATATATATATATATTGATTCGCAAAAATCAATAGCTGACAAATAAAAATATTAAATTAAATAAATAAATATTAATAATAAATTAATGAATTATCTTGTAATTAAATAAAGTGATCATATTTTAAATAATAAATCAAGATCAGCTTATAAGATTTTAAGGCAAATTTCAAAGAAAGACAAAATTTCAGACATATTATTACTATTTATTTGTATTAATGTTTTTTTAACATTAATCTACAAAAAGGGAATTTTTTTTACCTGTGACAATTTTTTTTTTCATAAACATACTTGGAATCTATTTTCGTGATTTGGAGGTATGGAAAGAATTACGAATGCATGCTTAAAAGTAATTTCGAAAATTATTTTCACTGAAGCTAATTGTCTTCTCAAATATATGAACAGCCACATCTTCACTGAGAATAGACATAAATTAAATTTCTGTTAATTTAAACTGAAATCCAAAATCATTTCCTGTTTAATGATGAAAATAGTTTCCGCGGTAGCTTTAAGTGAGGAAACAACCATTAAAGAAATTAATGGTAACTGGCACCATAATTTCATTTGTGGGAGGTTCTTAAGCTCCAGAATCGTCGTAAAATATGTTCTGACCGAAGAATGATTCAAATTTTAAATATGTTTCAAACTAGGCACGTTACTGCCTAATTTCAGAAGTATTCAAGACACTCAGCACGCTAAGGTCGTAATTGATATACTTTATGAGCTAATAAAAACTCAGAAATGTTTACAGGTGTCACTAAACAAATTTTCGAGTTTTCTTAATGTTTGGTTTTCAAAGCAATCTAAAGTGTTTTTTATTTTATTTATTTATATGAAAATGAACATTTATAATAAAAATTGATGTTGAAATTTGTTTGTAATTTGCATATTAAAAATATTTTATTATGGTATTTTTATATGATATAATAAATCATATAGTTAGTTATAATAAATCTTATATTATATATATATATATATATATATATATTAATATATAGAGTTTGGAATTATTAAAAAAATACATATCATTCAATTTCACTTCATTTATATATGGAATACATATTAAAAGAAACAAAGAAATGAAAAAATATGTTTTTTTAACTTCTGATAAACAACAATAGAGTTAAATTGGAAACATTATTTTTATTTAAAAATTCAATAATTTAAGTTTCTGAAATTATTTAATATTGTAATTTATATGAAAATTAATTAATTTTTAAGTTTCAATAAATTCTCATTTCAGTAAAGCAAACATAATAATAAACACTTTGAATACAGTTACAAAAAGAAATATATTGAAACAAAATTTAAAATAAAAAATTGTGTATTTTTCTAATATTACATTTTAATTAAAGTTTAAAATATGAAATATATGTGTAATAAATATCATATATATATTAAATTCTGAATTAATTCCTTTAAGTAAATTACTTATTATCTCTGATAAATTTTAATTACTAATATTGAAATAATTTTACTTGCTATTTTTGAGTGTGTTCGGTATATTTCTTTTCAATTAACACTTTAAAATAATGTTTATTAAAATAAACTACGAGCATATAAACATCTGAAACTAATTTTAATTTGATATTTTATGAGAGTTACCAAGTATATTTTAAAAGAAAAATTGTTTGAATATATAAGAATGTGAGAATAAAATTTGTTTGTAAGAAAATTAAAATTTAAATATTAGAGTTATATATAAAATATAAATATTAGTAAAAAGAGATGGATTCTTTCATAATAAACCCTGCATACTAACAAGAAATACTTGAAAAACTGGGGGGGGGAAACAACAACTTACACTCGAACAGCACTTAAACAAACATTCAAGTAAAACACCAAAATAAAAAAGAGGATAAAAACAAACAAGTTTTTTTTTCTTTCTGAATCGAAAGAGAAATCACATAAACCATTTATCAATGGCTAAGAGAGAACTAAAAATAGAGAGCACGTAAGAAAAATTGTCTCTGTAGAAGACCAGAAGGAACTCTTTCCCTCTTAATTAGCGTCTTGATTGCAGCAACAAGACTGTTTAGACTATTTTACGTTTCTAAAGTTAAACAAACATCTAGAGTTTTCCAGAAAGAATCGGTATTATTCTGTACATTTTGCAGGAAAATATCATACATGGAATCTCAATCCTCTGCCATTTATTCAGCCTACTTTTTTTTCGTCAGAAAAAAAGTTTTGCATTCAAATGTTTGCAGAGAACGATACTGCACAAAGTGTAAAGATAATGTTCTCTTCTATTTATGGACACCTGTACCTTTTCCCAAGGGCACACCTGAAGGGATGTTTCTGATGAATACTCACCAACAATTTTTCTACTGCCCCATGAAGGTATAAAGTGTTCTCAAAATAGAAACCAAGGAACCCACTTTAATTTATTATAATGATAATGTTTTCGGACAATTTAGAATTTGGAAACTGGACTGAAATTGTTAATTGGAATTTTAATGATAATTACTTACAATGAACTAATAACAACTACATATAATAATAATTATAATAAAGAAATTTGTGTATTATTTTTTATTTAAATGCTTAGAAAGTAGTTAAGTAATCAAAAATCGAAAAATAATTTAAAGAGTTTTAAAAATTTTAATTGGAAACAAAATTTGTATCGTTTTCTATATCATAATGATGAAAAATAAAATTATGGGATGGTCTTTATAATAATATAAAAGTAACTTGCTAATTAAGTTTTTATTTACGAATTTGTTTATTGTATTTAGAACATTTCCAAAGCTAATTTACAAAAATTAACTAATTTAAAAATTATAAAATTGTTATATTATCTTATTTTAAACATGAAATTTGAGCTAGTGTACCACGGAATGAAATTTGAGCTAGTGTACCTGCTATGAAAGAAAATTTAAAGATGTCAAAAATGGGTTCGGTTTTAGTAATCCAATGTCCAGATGTATGCTACGATATTTATGTGAAATTTTGGAGCTATAAGAAACTTAATTAAACGCTGTTCAAATTATCACGTTTAAATTCTTGTATAAAATGTTTATTTTTGGAAAGTTAGGAAAATTTAAATACAATGACTGTGGTGTAGTTTTGTGGCATTAGGCATGGCAAACACTAGGTAAGCTAGATATAGTTTATATAAAATTTAATATAAAATATAAATTTTTATTCGATATTATTAAAAAAGAATAACTTTTCAACAATTAGTTAAAATATAAAAAGGTCCAGGCAAAAATCAATTAAGCTATAAAAATTTAAAAAATTAGTATTAATAATAATAATAATAAAATAAAATAAAATTAGTAATAATATTAATAATAAAATAAAATAATATTGTTAAAAAAATAAAATTAACTCAAAGATATCATAATAAAGTAAATAAAACTAGTTAAAAGAAATCATCTGATATCTAACTGTCCTTCAAGCTCGTGTAACTGTTTTTGAACCTCATAAACAACATTTTTCTCTTTGTTAGCTTTATCAATTTTATTGCCCATTGACGCGGAATCTGATTCCGATTCTTATTCTGACAGTAGAGAAGGCTTTTTAAATCTTTTCATATTTAATGTTATTGTTTCGAATTTTATTTATTTTATTAATAAGGTTTTTTTTTAATTTTTTTATTTATGACTAGCTAATTTTTATTCTCAAATTTCTCCTGAGTATTATTTTAGTGTCTTCGAGAATTAGACTTGTTGACGATTCTGCAAGTATGAGAAGAACTGCAGTTGCTGAGTCAATAAAACGACGTTTTTCAAGAGATACCGACTGAAGTTTTGAAGTGATGGACAATTACACCTATTATGCTGCTGTTAGTCATTACAAAAAAAAAGATCAAGGAGAATAAAAAATTGCATTGTTTGTAAGTAATTTCTTCTGGCAATATCGGTATGAGAATTATTGGGTTGATCAATCAGTTTTCGTGATTTAGAATAGTATAAATTACTGGTCATTTTCAATTCTTGTGTCCTTTGTAACTACCATTTAGAGTAATTCTTTGAATTGGATGCTTGCAGTTTGCGGCAATTTACATACTTAGTATCTGCACACACATGACTTACAAACTACAGTTTGAGTCTGTCAGTTTACCTCTACAAGTATTTTTAGCGTGTCCCAAGATTTGGTAGTTAAAACATCGTAAAGTAACTGAAATAAAAAGTCGTAATTACTATTTGAGATAACCTACTTTAGTTGTTTTAGAAAATACAGAACACATAAAATGCGAAATCCAATGATTGGTGGGACTTATTACTGAACTATTCTTGATTGATATTAGACCTACGTAATTAGCACCCTAATTACACAATTCTTCAAATTTTTCTTCTCAGAGAACGAGCATTAAGTCCAATAATTACGCTTTTGATAGGAAATTTGGGAAACAGAATCCAGGACTTCTATATTAGTGTCGAACAGTTTATTTTTCAATAAAAATGCTTTAGTTTGTGATCGTCTGGGCATCTGGTTTAACAGGTTTATTGGTCTTTGTTTCTTTTTACCAATTTCTGACACTAATAGCATTCAAAGCCTTGTAGTTTTTAAAGAAAATGACTTACAGTTAACTAATAATAACCACATATAAAAATATTTACAAGAAAGAAAAATTGAAATAAGTTTTTATTTCATTGCTTAATTCAGTTAATTTACCAGAAGTCGAAAAATAGTTTATCATAATGATGGAAAATAAAATTATGCACGGTATTTATAATAATATAAAAGTAACTTACTTATTAAGTTTTATTTATAAATTGATTTAATATACTTTGAATATTTTCAACTATATTTTAAAAAATTGACCAGTCTAAAAGTTATAAAATTATGGTCAAAAAGGATTGTGTTTTAATGCCTTAATGTCCAGATCTATGGTACAGTAATTATCAGAAATTTTGAAATTATATAAAACTTAATCAAATAATTTTCATTCCAAAATAAGTAAATTCTTCTATAAAATGTTTATATTTAGAAAGGTTTGGAAAATTTAAATGCAGTAATTTGTTGGAATTAGTTTTACAATGCCCGTTTAAGCGTTAAGTTAATCATTTTAAAGCAAAACGTAATCTATAATATAGAAAACAAACCTTAGAAATATTTTATAAATCAAAAGATAAATTCTAAAAATTCTTATTTCTTTTATTGAGAAAAAAAATAAAATCCTCAAACCTGTAACAAAATCTTTAAAAAAATCAAGATTCAAATTTTTTGGTTTATAATGTGTTATCAATATATATACTTTCTAAAACTAGGATTTGAAACCATGTTCTTCGGTAAAATAATTTTTTTAAAAACATTGTTTCATAAATATAAAAAAATAGGCATTTTTACAAACTTAACATAAAAGAGAAATACATTTTTTCCAATAAATCTTAAACAAAATTCACGAAAAACAAGAACACAGGGAAAAAAGTTCGACAGGGTGAATAGAGATGGATTCTTTCTTAATAAACCCTACACACAAACAAAAACACTTGAAAAAGTGTGTGTGGGGAGGGGAAACAACTTACAATCGGACAGCACTTACACATCGGACAACTAGCATTCAAGTAAAACACCAAAATAAAAAGAAGAGGATAAAAACAAACAAGTTTTTTTTTCTTTCTGAATCGAAAGTGAAATCACATAAACCATCTATCAATGGCTAAAAGAGAACTAAAAATAGAGAAAAAGAAAGAAAAATTGTCTCAGAAGAAGACAAGAAAGAACTCTTTACCTCTTAATTGGCGAAAGATACGTCTTGCTTGCAGCAACGAGACTGTTTAGACAATTTTAACCTTCCTGAAGTTAAACAAACATCTAGAGTTTTCCAAAAAGAATCGATATTATTCTATACATTTATCAGGAGAATCTCATACAAAGAGATGGAATCTCAATCCTCTGCCATTTATTCAGCATTCTTTTGTTTTTCGTTAGATAAAAAGTTTTTCATTCAAATGTGTGCAGAGAACGATACTTACACTGCACAAAGCGTAAAGAGTTTAATGTTCTCTTCTGTTTAGGCACACCTGTACCTTTTCCCAAGGGCACACCAGAAGGGAACTTTCTCATGAATGCCATCCAACAATTTTTCTACCGTCTCATGAAGGTATACAGGTGTTTCCACACTGAAACAAAGGTGATTCCACTTTAATTTATTATAATGATAATTTTTTTCGAATAATTAATAATTAGGAAACTAGACTGAAATTGATAATTGAAATTTTTAAAGATAATGACTTACAATTAATTAATAACAACTACATGTAATAATAATTATAATAAAGAAATTTGTAAATAAGTTTTTATTTAAATGCTTAAATTAGTTAATTAACCAAAAGTCAAAAAATAGTTTACCAAAAATTTCAATTGAAGACAGAGATTGCATCATAATGTTGAAAAATAAAATTATCGGATAGGACCCTAATTCCACAATTCTGCAAATATTTCTTCTCGTTAAGTCCACTAATTACGCCTTTGATAGGAAATTTGAGAAACAAGATCCAGGACTTCTATATTAGTGTCGAACAGCTTATTTTTCAATAAAAATCCTTTAGTTTTTGATCGTCTGTGCATCTGGTTTAACAGGTTTCTGGGTCTCTGTTTCTTTTTACCAATTTCTGACACTAATAGCACTCAAACCCTTGGGTATTTTAAAAGATGACATACTTGGAAGGTCACCATTAGATGACATAAATAAGAATCTGACAAATGAAGGAAGTCTTTTAAATTTCTTCTAAAGAGATTCTTATACCATTTGTCTAAAATAGGTAATATGTGTTTGGTAGGGACAAATTATGGCCTTCACTAGAGTACAAAATTTTTGGCAGAGTACAAAATTTGGTCCCACCATGGAGCCGATTAAGTAAAGCAGAGTTCTGCAGTAGCGCTGATAAGGACTTTATGGTCAGAATCATCACTTCAGATGACTTGTACCCTTGTTAAGATATCCAAGAAATGAATTATTGATTTAATCCTAATCATGAGAACCATGAGAGGTTGGCAACTACCAAGCAATTGATACACACGAAAACTAGATCTTCCTTTCATATACCTGAAGTAGAGAGCAAATAGTCTTCTAGGCCATAAAAGAGGCACAACTCCCACCCCAAGTGTTCCTGTTTCCTGAAACATGGTCACCACGCAGGATATACGTGAATCAGAATACTTTTGATTTAAACCAAAACAAATTAAATCGACAAAGTTAAGGAAACTGACAAAAATGGACAGCAAAATAACTAAAGAATTAAAGGATTAAAAAGTAAAATATTCAAATGATTTTATATTAAACAATATGATAATAAATAGTACCAAGCTATTAAGAAAATAGTAAATTCTGTAATCTTGACTAGGAAAAGAAAAATAGTGAGAGGAAGAAAGAATGAAGGTAAGGAGAACTGGGTCTCCCCAGGATCGTGACTCCCATATATATCTAAAGAAGATGTGTTCCTGAAGGGTTAAATATAAAGATTAATAATTTTAACAAAGCAAATTATATTTTGTTAAATTTTGTTTTTAGACTTCCTACACTTTTAATATTTATAATATGAAATTTTAGATAGATTCTGTAAAGACATTAATTTATCTCGTTTCCATTAAACTAAGATAAACTATTTTTTTATTTTGAGTTCATTAATTATTCCATAGTTTTTAAACAAAAGATTATTTTATGAAAATGTTTTTTTTTTTAAATTTAATACTAAAAAAAAAAAAAAATATATTTAAAATATAAAACTGAAATAATTATCACATAAAAGCACATACATCGGAAGTGGTGAAAATAAATCCTGCCCACTTTGTAAAGTTCACATGGCGCCATTTAACTTGAATTTCTTTCAAATTTCTCTACGCCAGACATCTTCAGAACGCTGAAAACCTAGTAAGAAAATTAGATTTTGTTTTGTGGTTGCCGTAAAATATAGCTCTTGTGTAAGCCGGGTAGTTGAAAAACATTTTTTTTCTTTTTTTCTTCTTTCAGTTCTCAGTAGAAATTCATCTGAAGTTCTTCCGGAGATTTTCCCAGGCTAAGAGTAACGTATATTTTATCGTTCTAGTGTAATTTGTTTTCTAATTTATATATTACATTATATTTTCTTCCCTTTTATGTTGCAGTTGTTTACTTAATTTTATTGTTCTTTTTTCTTATCCTAGAGCCAGTTTTTCCATTAGAGGCTATTCTTAAAATTTAAATGTTCTATTTACATTTGATGCAAAGTGGTATCAAAACAAAACAATTAACGAACATTCTAAAATCATATTTTTCCAAACGATTATCTTCTTTTTCAATGCGCAGCACACCTATGGTGTGTTGCGCATTGAACGCAATGGTGTGTTGTGCATTGAACGCTTGGCCAGTACGGCCAAGGTGGTCCTGTACTGGCAGATTCCGAAACATGAGTTATTTTCTTTTTCTGGGTAGGGTTGTCAGTCTACGCGCAGTCATATTAGACAGGCACCTACGGTCTAAGTGGATTCTGAACCATCACAAACATCTATGGCACTGTTGAGACTCGAACACTATGGCACCGAACACCAGAGTGCTAGTCCCTCGACCATCAGGCTGGCAAACGTTTATAATCACCAAATATAATTGATCGTATCCCCTGTGTGCCCACTTCCCAATATTCAATTCAGTTAAGGACATTTATCAATCACAAATGAAGTTCGAAATCCAGGAAATACAGAAATTGACATCTTATTCAGAAGCATTGAGCGAAGTTATAAATGCTGCAACATATCGTGTGAAATGACCTCGTTAACGCCAAAAATATTCCCATAGACGAAATTCCTCTAAAACGCCAAATTATCAATGTTTTTCTTTTTAAGGATTACTTTTTTTTGCAGTGTCATTTACGAAAACGAGCATGTGAAAAGTTTGATCTCGATACTTCTTCATAAAATAATTTAACAATCAATTTACGATTATGAATATAACGACGAACATTATGAGAGCGTTAATTAAAAGCTAATAAAAATTGTGTGTTCTATTAGCGGTTTAATTTTCTTCTCACGTAAGATATAAAACTTCCTTAAAGTTCACTCATCCTTATTATTACTTGTAGGTCGCATGTATTATTACAAAAATTAAGACACTATAATTTACAATTTTTTAAATAGTGGTTCATTGTCGTCAAATAAAAATGTTTTAGGATACTAATAAATTATATTTTAACGGCTGGCAAATGTTTCTTTATCAATCCTTAAGTTCCGATCAAATTTATTTCTAAATTGTATAATGGTGTCTAATAATCCCTTTTATTTAAGTTCACTATAATGAATTTCATCCATATTATAATATTTATTTAAAAAATTAATTTTAATTATATATGGAAGATAATAAGTTATTTTGACTTGTGGAAAATGTGTAACTTGCAAAGTTTATGTGGAGGACAGCTTAATTACAAATATATTGCTGGTGTTCTTTAAAGTCACTTTTTACAAAACTCTCGAGGCACGATTCTGATTTAGACAATGTGTATAAGTGTCTAATGACGATAGTCAGGCTGACTGGTGGGAGTTTTTTGGACTTTCCTCCATATGACACACAAATACAGGACAACTACCCAAAACATTTCCACTACTGCAATTACCACTATTGGAAAGCAAGATCTCCATTCCCACACGCTAAAAAAATTGTTCCTGATGCAATCCAATTGATCCTGGAGATTAGAAATCTATTTATGTATAGTAAAAAACATTAACAACACAATGTGATGAAATTGCAAATATTGTTTCAAATGTTTATATTGAAGATATATATATATTTAACTTAAGATGATCAATTAAGTTATTACGTCCAATTCCCATATATTGCATCTGCGAATTGTAAACGACACACATTACATTGTTATTAAACGATACATTTTACTGAATTTCTCAATTGTTAGGATTAAGAGTATCACATCTCACATATATATAGCATGTTGTCATGCATATAGCATAACAATAGCATAATAATCTCACATATAGCATCTCACCACTTCTTTTTAAACTAAAACCAACCAGCTCTTGTTAATATACGCAAATAAACTATGCTAGAATTTCTGAAGAGAATTTAAATAAATAGGGCAATTCATAATGTAAGAATATTTTATAATAGTAAATATTATATGAACGCTGGAGATCTGACCGAATTGTCTCCAACCACGCTATTTCCCTATTTTAATGGAAAAAGAAGGATAGCTACAGCATTTTAATATAAATTCAGACAGTGACCTATTTGTACGTAATACTGGAAAGCTGTTAAGAAAAATGGGATTAAATTGTAAATTTTAGCACTATTTTCAATTTCTCTGTATAGAGATGAGTTGATTTTGTCCATCAGTTTTTCTGATCGAATTCCTGATGTTCTAAAAGAAACATGCGCGCACTTTCCGAATAAGAATAAATAAATTCCATTCTTCTGCTTCATGCAATAAAAATAGTTTAAACTAGAAAATTCAGTGGAAGTTTCAGATGAAGTTTAATATTTTCTCAGCAATTCCATTTCCCTCCTTCGAAAAAAAAATAAATAATGAAAAAAAGACAGGAACTTATCTTAAAATAGTCAGTGAGGCAAGTATTTCAAACACTCTTCGTAACTTTCCTTTTATTTTTCTTTTTGTATACTCTGATTTTTGTATTAATTTCGTGAGAGTTAAGCAGGGATATATAATTGGATTTTCTCCTCTAAACATGTATAAACCGATTTTCACTAAACTTTCATGTTCCTCTAAGTTCTCGAGAAATTTAAATGGCATGTGTTTACAAATGGGTAAATCTAAGAATTTTCTGTTGCAGGAAAATTGAAATAATTTATTATTCATAAAAAAAAATAAACGAGCAGAAAACTGTGATTGCTTGGAATATTTCAATTCTCTTTGGTTACATATTAATTTATAATTCGACTTAATTAATTATTTCTATCAGTTAATTTAAAAGGTTTTTGATTGCAACTAATATTTTTTTACAAATACAAAATTGTAAGCTATTATTTTTGTTGATGATATTTTCTAATGGCAGATATTTTAACTTGAAGTCATTAGGTACAAGTTAATTTAATATATCACAGAATTTATTTCTAGAATGACAAACAATATGCTTTAGAATTGTAAATACACAGAATTCATTACTAGAATATCATATAATATGCTTCCGAATTACAAATACACAGAAGGCGCTATTAGAATGACAAATATGTCACAGAATTGGCTATTACTCTGGTATGTATATATATATATATATAATAGGCTCAGTGCTTTCCAGAATCTGCCAGTAAGTAGACGTTTCTATCCCATCATGGGCTGTTGCGCCAATGAAGAAGATGAGGTCATTTCCAGATTTCTGTGAGTTACCTGTTCAATACCCCATGATGACTACTGAGGGTTCCCAACTTCCTTCCAAACTGCTCAAAACACGTTGTCAACCTATATTCCAACTTACCGCTTTACCACTCTCCATTTCCGACATGTATGTGAAAAATGTATGAGCTTTAAAATTTAAATATATATATGTGTGTGCGTGTGTGTGAAAAATATATCACTCAAAATAAATAATTTCATTTCTTTTATGAAATTTATATTCTTATTTTAAAAAGACTGAAAGATTCTATAATTCATGCTTGTATTTATTAATTTTGCATTCTTTTTATTTATTTCCTCGGCTTGCAATTGTAATTTAACTTATTTTGGTAATTATGTCATTCATGTCTTTATAATTTATCAAAATCCAGAAAGGCTTTTCATTTTACAAAATAAATATATTTTATCAATCTTATCAATCAGCATTATTCACATTTTGTCAATAAACTAGAAGCATTCTTAATTTCAAACAATATCATAGTTTTTTATCAAGTCTCTGTTATTTATTTTTGAAATTTCATTATTTCATCCATTTCAACATTTAATTTTAACATGAAAATAGACACAATAGTGGCAATATCAATACTTCAATAGTATTACAAATATAATTGTTTATGCTTTTATAAAATTAAAGATAAATATATATATATATATTATTATTATTATTATTATTATTATTATACTTAACATTAAGTAAGTTTGCAAGTAACATTAAGTACATTTTATTATACGTAACATTTTATTAACCCTTTTTTTTTTGGTATTATAAATATATATATATATATATATAAAAGTGTTAATAAAATGTTTAGTATAATAAAATATCAGAGGTTAATTTTACTAAATTAAACATTTAAAACAAATAAATAATTTCATTTTAAAAATATTTTTTGTCTCTACAGATACAATTATTTCAATGCATTCTTACACAATTGCAACTGACAATTAATTGATTTGTATTTAATTTACTAACAATACAGTGTATGCATGTACAATAAAACATTTTAAGTGATTTGTAAAAATTAATAAGTGAAAACTAAAAATTAATTTCTGTTTATAAGATTTAAAAGCAAATTTTATAGAAGACAAAATTGCATACATATAATTAGTTATTTAGTTTTTTTTAACATTACTCTTTAAAAGAACATTTTTTTTTTACTTGTGACAATTTTTTTCCATAAAAATACTTGGAATTTATTTTCGCGCTCTGGAGGTATGGAAAGAACTACGAATTCATGCATAAAAGTAATTTCGAAAATCATTTTCAATGAAGCTAATGGTCTTCTTAAATTTATGAACAGCCACATCTTCACTGAGAATAGACATAAATTAAATTTCTGTTAATTTAAACTGAAATCCAAAATCATTTCCTGTTTAATGATGAAAATAGTTTCCGCGGTAGGTTTAAATGAGGAAACAACCATTAAAGAAATTAATGGTAACTGGCACCATAATTTCATTTGTAAAAGGTTCTTAAGCTCCAGAATCGTCGTAAAATATGTCCTGACTGAAGACTTATTCAAATTTTAAATATGTTTCAAACTAGGCACGTTACTGCCTTATTTCAGAAGTATTCAAGACACTCTGCACGCTACGCTCGTAAATGATATACTTTATGAGCTAATAAAAAACTCAGAAATGTTTACAGTTGTCACCAAACAAATTTTCAAGTTTTCTTAATTATTGGCTTTTTAAAGCAGTTTAAAGTGCTTTTTATTTTATTTATTTATATGTATATGAATATTTATCATAAAAATTGATGTTGAAATTTATTTGTAATTAGCACATTAAAAATATTTATACTATGGTATTTTTATATTAGTTCTTATTTATCATAACATTATGAATGTTATATTTCTTATCATAAAAAAACCCATTTAAATTATAAGGTGCTGCTCTTAAGATTGTGCGTAGTTGAATTTATGGATAATGAAAATAAATCGCAGGATTTGCTTCAAGAATAAGTTATACGATTTTAAACTAGTGAAAGTTTCTTTGCGATAAGTAGTTTTATCCTGCATAAATTAATCTAATATCCTAGATTTCCCACTTGTGAATTTAAGATATAAATGAGTATTTTCTTTTTGATGTATTTAATATAGAAAAGATATAAAATTTTAAAATTTATATACATATATATATATATATAAAACACAAAAACCAAAAATTAATAAGCAAGGAGTGCATTGGAAATGCGACCATTTTGCACAACAAAAATTACATTTGTTGTATGCAAATTTTGTAACAAAACCGTGAGAGCCTCCGCAGTACAGAAATTCAAATAGGCATCACATTCAGATCTCTCTCTCAAAAAAAAAGAAGGAATTTGTTCAAGATACGAAGCTTGAATATGCTGTAGCAACGAAACTGAAAATCATATGATAAGCATAGGTTGAACGGCAAAATATATATGCCTACATTTCATACATATATATGCATAGATATCAATATTGATGCATATATGTAGGACAACAAAACAAGCATAACAAGAGAGAAAGAAGGAGAATTTTAATTAATTAAAAATTAGTAGGTAACAAATGACTAACTATGTTCAAATACTCAAAATGAATATTAAACTCGATTGTAAAACAAAACTATAATAATGTCAAAAATATCCATGAGAAAAAAATTCCATGTGTTCATAGCGCTCCCATCAACTGAGAATTATAAGAAAAAATTGAAATAGAGACAGAAGAAATGTATGCAATATATTCAAAATTCCATCAACTGCTGAGGAAGTGAATAACATGAAACACGTACAAACGTCAATAAGTAGCATTTAAAAAGTGAAGAAACAGAATGATTATAGACATGCATAAGGGAACAAACAAGTAATTCAAGAAATAAGCCAAACTCCATGTGGAATAAACTATAAAATCTTGAAGGCAGCTTTCTCAAAGAACATGCTCCCTTAGCAAATTAACATTCATGTTATCTTTTTTCTAGATTTTTTCTAGATATGTAGGACAAATAACATAAAAAAAATCAAACAACACAAAAAGAGAAACAAGAAGAATATTAGTTCATAAAACATCAATAGGAAAGAAATGACTGACTATGTTCAAATATACAGAATGAATATTTGAACTCGTTTTGTATAACACAATTACAACAATAACAAAAGTTTCCATGTGTGTCCAAATCGCTCCCATAAACTGACAGGATACAAAAAAAATGAAACAAAGACAGAATATTCAAAATACACATTAACTTCAGAGGCGAAATTGAACATGAAAAATATATAAAAATCCATAAACAGAATTTAAAAAGTAAAGAAATAGAATTATTCTCTCTCTCTCTCTCTCTCTCTCTCTCTCTATATATATATATATATATATATATATAAAAGGGTCAGTTATAATACATAAAACATATATATATATATAAAAGGAAGTTCTTCAAAAAGTCAGCCGAACTCCATTATAAATGATAATTATCTTGAAGGTAGCTTTTAGGAAGGATAGTCACCCTTAGTACATTAGCATTCATGTTATTTCTACACTGGAGAACTGGATCACAATCATAACTTACCTAAAGAGTATTCTGATAACATGGAGACTTCACCTGCATAGAAAAGATAAGGAATAGAATCTATACATGCCAGTCCAATAGTACAACACTAAAAATAAGATTTTACAAATTTAATTAACGAAAGCAATAGCATATATTCTTTTATTATTATTATTATTATGCATATATATATATATACATATATTTATATACATATATATCAATACATATTAATATAAACATTGATTTATTTGCATACATACTTTAACAAATGTACTACCAAACGATGTAAATTTCTTTAAGTATCTCATCCTATATTGAGAATATTCCCTCGACAGCTAATAAAACAGTGTGTTTGTCACTTACAGTTAAAAGTTACCATTATAAAACCGTAAATTTATCATTTTATTCATAAAATTCATAATTCGTATTGCATTGTATTTCGTTATTTTATTTGTCGCTTACAATTAAAAGTTACCATTAGAAAACCGTATATTTATTATTTTATTCATAAAATTCATAATTCGTATTTTTTATAAGGAACACAAATCAGTTAATTATAGTTTTGCTTTGGTTAATTAATTTAATTTGTTTGTAATTTAAGGTAATTTGGCCGGGACCTATATTTTAACATGGATACCAAATGACTAACAAACATCCATGCCACTGCCAGGAATCGAACCTAAAGCTTGCTGTTTGAAATGCCAGAATGCTACACAGTTGGCCATCACGCTGCTAGTTATAATTTTAATCATTTGTTTTTATAGATTTTTAAAAATCATATGTACTAGAAATATATTATAGAAATCAGATAGATATAGATTTATAGATAGAATTAAATATTAAATATAGATAGAATATAGATTTATAGAAATCATATATTGCTTACGGGATTAATAATAATAAATTAATTACAGTTTGTATGATAGATAGAAATAGTTTAAGATGAATTTTCAGATTAGTCTCTTTTATTTGCGTATAATCAATCTTATTCTTCATTTTAACAATTCAATCTTTTTACAAGATAATACAGGATTATTTTCATAATGTACGAAATTAAATTTGTTTGACATTTTCCAATGTGTGATTTTATAAATTCTCGAATAACTCAAATAATCTTTAGGGGGCTTCTTTTCATGAGTAGGCGTATAAAATATGGTGTAGGTTTTCATTGTATAATACAGTCATAAACATATCTATATCCGCGTTAGACAAATAAAAGATTACTATATTTCATGCCTTTATAATAATCCCTTTATAGCAATGAGCTTTTTATTTCAGGAAATATGCTTGCATATATTTAAAATATAATAGTTAGATAGAAATGTATTTAATCAGTTTTCCATTATGCATATAGTATGGGAAATAAATTAAATTAATATTTCAGTAGCTAATAATAAAAATGTATACGGAGAATTTATGTATAAAATAGTTGCAAAATTAATGTTTTATATAAAAATATATTGTATAGTTTAGATTTATTTTAACATATGCAGTTTGAAATTATAAAAAAAAGATATCACTTTCAATTTCATTTCTTCTGTATATAGAATACAAATTGAAAGAAACATAAAAGGAGAAAAAATAGGTTTTTTTAACTTTCGCTGAACAATAATAGTTAATTTGATAAAACACATTTTATTTAAAAATAGTTTTAATAAATTATCTTTTTAGTAAAGAAATATAAATAGTCTTTAATACAGAGCAATTGCAAAAGATTTTTGAGCCTAATACTTTTTATTCTTAGCATTTATATACTGAAGTATATAAATGCCGAAATTAAATTTGAAGTAAACTGATTTAAAAAGAATTTCTGGAATAATTTTAAGAAATATCATGTGTTTCATTTTTTCTTGCAATCATTAAAGCTAAATTTTTCAGTAGTTCACTGAACTGCAGTATGTTGAATGAGAAAAAAAATAATTCTACTCACATTGAATGTGGAATGTGTATTATCTAATATCCTTGTAATTAATTGTATTAATAAAATTTTCATATTTTATTTTTTATAAAAGAAAATATGAAATTTTCTCCCCAAGAAGTTCGAATTAATGAAATTTCCAAATCGCAAATAAATCTCTTTTTTTTTTAAATCTTGAATTTCAACATGTGTCTAATAGTATAAAATTATTGCTCGTGTCTTATTAGGCGAAAATTTGGGGAAGAATTTAAATCAATTATTAAATATGATTCAGCAATTACAGATTATTAAGTGATGAAGTTATGTAAGAGAGCTGTAGAGGCCCGGTGAATAGCACATTGGGTTTCTAAAATATTAGAACTGGGTTCGAAAACTCATAAAAAAAACTGATCTGAAAATTTCTTTGTCTGGGCTGTTACAAGAATGTGCATGATTAATTTGTAGACTGGCAAATTGTAATCTTGTTGGGTAATTTGCATCATTGCCTTGAATTTGAATAGATGGATAGACGGAACATGAAATTCTTCTAGATATTTTCTTCGAGAGTTTTGTAATAATTTGCAGTGGAAAATTATGGACTGTAGTGCAGCAATCTCATTGGCTCATCCTAGATAGCACTGAATTGGCTATGTATTTCCATTCTTTTAAAAAATGGCATTAAGACAAAATAATTGCCTTTCGAAAACTTACCTCATAAAATGAATATGTAAAATATGAAATTAAAAAGAAATAAAATTTTTGAAATGAATATTTAAAATAAAAATTTAAAAAAAGCAACATTTGAGTAATGAATATTTCAAATAAAAATTTAAAAAAAATAAAATTTTAGTAATGAATATTTAAAAAAAAAATTCTTAAAAATTAACGTTTTTAAAATTAATATTTAAAGTAAAATTTTTGAAATGAATAATTAAAATAAAAATTTTAAGAAAATAACATTTTTGAAATGAGTATTTAAAATAAAAATTAAAAAAATAAAATTTTTGAAATGAATATTTAAGCTAAAAATTTATAAAGATTAAAATTTCTGAAATGGATATTTAAAATATTCTGCCAAAAACTAACAAATTTTTGTTTTCTGTATTTAATATGGAAAGTAAAGCAATTTTTTTGTATTTTTCCGATAGTTATTCAATTCTGCAAAAAAGTTTAAACTTTAAGATTCTTACATATTTTTATTTAAATTATTTTTATATGATATAATTTTGGAAGTAAAAACAAAGTAAACGTTTGCTGAATCTGTTGCATATCTGACATTCTAATGGCAAATAACTTCGTAATAATAGCGTAAACTGCCCTGCATTAAAAAAATTAAACTATTTAAATACTCTGCAATATACGAGGAATGTTCAACGAAATTTAAAAATTATATTTGAAAGCAAATTCTCTTAACTCTCAAGGAACTTTTTCTTATATACTAAATACCCCAGGGAATTAAAAGTATAACTCAAGACTGAATGAGAAATTCCTTAGCAAAGTATTTACTTTGACTGAAGCCATGTTTCCATCAATCACCCAGCTAAAACAACAAAGAATTCTTCAAGGTGAAGTCTACTTTATCTTTCTAATTAAAAACAAATATTTACCTACATAGTATTATTTTAAGAAAACCATGCATATAAATACAAATTTACATAATTTATTATTTACATTAAATTATTCAGAAGAAAAATACTCACTTTCGTTGGTATTTGAAGATTAATTTTATTTTTATGTATTTTTATATCAATTATATATATTTTAGCAAATAATTTAGTAATAGGAGAATAAAACAAGCTAACTCTATTGAATTGAATATTTTCTTAAATAAAATTAGTAAAAATTAAATATATTATATATAATTACCTGATTTCATAGACTTTGATAAAACAATAATAAAGAGAATTAAACAAAATACTTCTAAAATTTTCGAAGAAATTAAATTAACTGTATTTATAATGTAAATGATAAAGTTTTAAAATACAATGCATATTTTTTCAGTTTTTTATTAAATATCCTAAAAAATTCAAATATGAATATTTTCAAAAAAATATATATATAAAATAAATATATGAGCTAACCTGAAAATAAACTGATTCCAAAACGATGAATGCAGATTTCTTAACATAAAATATAAAAGTTTTTAAATGTTCATCGTCAATTAATGTTAACTCATTTCATAGCTCATGTTTCTATTTCGTGTTTTGCATCATACAGTGAAAAAAAAAAATGATGATGGTCTATTCTTTCTCTTGTTGATCTCTTTGAAAATACAACCGTTAATATCGTTATGATGTTGTCGAATATATTGATTGAGCGATTTGTCAAGATGCGTAAAGACATATCAGGAAATAAACTGCTGCTTCCACAATAAGGACACTGACCGTAGTGATTGTCGCCAGAAACTCATCAATGAAATTAAGATTCTCAGAGGCCAAGATGCATGAATGCCAGGCAAGATCAGATGATGGTATGGCAGTCTCAAACTCGCCCATCAGAATCATTGTACTCTATCAAATGAACTACAGTTCCCATACTCCCATGGTACAGATGAGGTGCCATCAATTCAAGGTATTTTATTGAGGTTGGATCAAGCCCATTAAGTCTGACTTTGATATATCTGTACTTAACGTCATGAAAATTCTGATAGACCAAAATGCATAAATGAGAGACAAAACCAAAGGATTGTATGACAGGCTTTTAACAATATTCTCCTTGTCTACAATATAAATTTTTACAGACTTTTCCATATCCCACTATGTAGAAGAGGTGTAACTTCTTTTCATGACACTTATCTGACAGAGTGTAAGCTCATGAAGACTGTCTTTAATCCCACAACATCAATAAAATCGTCTGGTGATATCAACATCGACAACAGGTGTCGTAGTCGAATTGTTAGCTAACTTATTTAAAAATCATATCGAGTACAGATATAAATCCCGATTTATTATTGCCCGGTTTATTATTATAGATCATCATTGAATCTATGTGTAACGATGCCAAGTACAGTTGTACTATTCATCGCTTATTTTATAAAGGCATTTAGTCATTATATGTGTGGGTTGTTGTATCTTATAACAGTTTGTCCTTTTTAGACATCTACTGTTACTATCGTATTTAGTCGTTAAGAATCTTTATCACAGTTATAATCACATTTATAAACTAAATAAATCGATAATGCTATGATTCAAAGTATTCAAAAAATATAAAAAATGAGAACCTCAGTGGAACTTCAATTCGAACTTCTTATTTCAATGTTGCATTTAATCACAATTAAATTATTTAATATGTATTATAATAATCCCTCATGTAGACGAACTTTCATTAAGTTTTAAGAAAAACTATCGAACAAGACAAAAATAATCTCATGAAAAATACTTTGCATTTTGGAATACTTAGTAAGGCAGGCTATTAGTAAATCATTAATATTGATATTACATTAATGTACTTTAAAGAATTGTTTTCCTTCTTATTAGAATTAAAATACTTTACAAAGAATTAAATGGTAAAGATAAGATTAAATTTGTCAGTATTTATTTGATTAGTAAATATAAGAAAAGATCAAATTAATGCAATATTTGATTAAGGAATAATTATGGAAGATCTTTTTGAATCCAAATACCATGAATAATGATATAATAATCAATAATGGTTAATTTAATTATTATTGTATAGTTAACAATTAAAGATATTTTAAGAACTCATCAAGTAATTAAAAATTCGTTAAAGTAAATTTTTGTAATAAAATTGAATATCCAGAAGTATGAATGAAATTTAGCATGATTAATAATTTCAAACTGATTCATAAAGATGAAACAATGGTTTCTCTTTATTTTAAGTTAAATTGAGAGGTAAAAGATAAATATACCAACTTAAACATTGATTCAAATCATAAAAAAGGACAACCTAGTAAAATAAAACATTCAACAAACTTTCTCTGGAACTTAAAAAAATTAACTTTCCCTACTTAATGTTAATTGACTTCTGCCAAACTTATTTTAAACTGAAATATTTTTATGTCAAAGTTAGATTTTTTCCCCCCGGGAATTGTACACTTTAAATGGAGGTAATTCACCCATGTAACGACAGATCAACTGGTTACAACTTTCAAGATATATGCAAATTATCGAAAACAGTCCTGGAAAATATTAAGTCTTAACATTTTATGTATTACGCTTTCGGTGAAGTTGGAAGATGTTATTTTATTACTCTGCTTCATCTATATAACCAGTGAATCGATAAAATCCTGTCTCCATATTAAATTTCTGTTCGCTATTTATAGATTCAGGTGTTGGATAAGCTCTGTGAAATATTGATTCAGGAAATATTTTAGCTGCACGGCGGCTGCTTATTTTAAAATTAAAATGCTTTTAAGAGTAACCAGTTCTAATCATTTTTCTCTTTAAATTTTCATTCACCAAACATTTTTTTCAATTTTAATTATAATCTTTTAAAATTGTGTGCAATATATATTTTGGGTAAGTAAGTTTAAATATTAATTTTAAAAATATCTAGATTTAATGTACATCATTTACACTACCTCTAAAATATCACTTCAGCAAATGTAGTTTAAGTTTTAATACAATATTATACAATACGTTTTAATACAATATCTAGTAGTATATTTACTTTATTTCAGAAAATCAAATATATATTTACAAGCATTTATTATCTGTGAATGGTATGATTTCCAAATTGTCGACAAAATGAAATGACATAAATTAAATATAATAACATTCATAACCGTTCCTGAACTTGAATCATGTTCATAAATAATGTAGAAAATTAAATAAACTGCTCAAAAATCTCAGAGAAATTATGATTTTATAAATTTTTAATGAATTTCATGAACGTGCCGTCAACAAATTCGTATGGCCATGAAATTCATCCAACAAATGTTCTAAAACCGGTAGTGGAATTGATTAGAACAGTGACTGAATGCTATAGCTGAGGGTTTAGTTAGTAGATAACTGTTACCATTTTTATTAGCATTTTGAATATCCCTGCTATTATTAAAGTTGGTTGATGTTCTTACAATATCTTAACTAACTTGTTCTTCATATATTTGTTGTGATATTTGAACATGACATATTTCTATTGCTATTGAACCTGACTTATGTTATTATTCCTGCTTTATAGATTGACTGCATTTATTGAACATTTGCACAGCTCTATTTCTTCTGAACCCGGCTTATATTATTACTTATGTTTTATATATTTGCTTTAGTTATTGAACATTGGAATATTTCTGTTACTACTGAACGTGACATATATTAATACCCCTGATTCATAAATTGACTCTATTTATTGAACATTTGTATGGCCCTATTGTTACTAAACATAATTGATATTATATGTTTCAAGAATGTGTTGTATTTATCGAACATATATATGGCTCTATTGCTACTGAACCTGAATGGACGAGTGTCTAACGCTCTGGCGCTAGGTACAACAGGTTTCGGGTTCGTATCCCGGTGGTCGCATGGATGTTTGTAGTAGTTCGGAATCCACTTTAAGCCGTAGGTCCAATCTCATATGACCGTAGACCGTCACAGAGTCCAATCAGACTTCTCACTCACATCATTCCTAAACAGTAAAGGGGCAACTTAGCTCTAGGCACAGTGATGTGGTGTGCCGTAGTTGCAGTAGTACTGAGCCTCACTTATATTATTCCTTATGCTTCATAAATTGGATGTAGTTATTGAAATATAACAAATTAGATTAAAAAAGCTATGTACACGTTTACCCAATACAATCATCATTGTTATACACTTCAAGGAGATTTAACAATTTGTCGTATTATGAAAGGCATATAATCACGTTTTTCATTATTCATTATAGTGCAGCCAAAAAAGTTTACAAATGTTAAATTAAATTCATAAGCGTATTTCTTTTTATTTTGTTATATTTTTATTATATTTAGAGAATATAAGTGGGGTCAATAAATTTAGCTAGTGTCACCATAGCAATATATTCTTCCTCATCAGAAAGGTCTTCAGTAATAGTTTTCTGTAAAAGACTGGGCTACATTTGATAATAATCATGGCCAATAATTATGCGTTGTTATGTGAAGAAAAAATATTGTGCTGTCATTGGGGTCATACGCTACAGTAATAGTTTTTATGAGTAGTCTTAGAAGTAGTTGTGATAGAAAATCTGTCATTAGAAATTTCATGACTGGTAGAAATACAGTAAAGTTACTCCTTTACATTACTTTACTCCATACTTTACCGCCGTACCCAGAGCCATGTAGCCCCTACCAGTTAAAAACTGGCGATAAACAATAAAATAATAAAATTATAAAAGTATAATTACGTAATTATGGGAATACAATGAATTATAAAACAGAAAAAGAAACTTTGTTATATACTATGCAACAAATGTAAATTAGAATGAAACGAAACCTATACAGCACAGAAAGAATATGAAATGGTATACAAATAAAATATAGAATGGTATACAAAATATTTTGACATCTTTCAGTCTATGGATTAAAAAATAAAAAATATATATTTTTATTTAAAGTATACAACAATCTCAGATAATTTAATTAATATATTAAGGTTAATAGATTCGTAGAAGGGTTAATTATTAATATTTTTTATATCAAATTCATTAACTGAATGATTTTCCAATTAGTCCTTGAGTTGTATATTATATTTCTACGCAACAGAAATGTTAAGAGAGAAAACATGCCATGATTCTGTAGTATTTATTCTGAAATACATCTTGAATGTCCTCCAAGAAAACATTCATTTGTCCTATCCTTTTAGTTAATCTTGAGCAGCACAGGCAATTGCAATATGTTACAATTCCACCATATTAATAGAATAATGAAAAAATTGGTATGATGGAACGACAGGAAGCGAACAAAACCAAGGAAAACTTAATGTGTGTTGATTAAAAGTATTAATCCTAAATTACAAATACATCTATTTTACGTACTTTATTAATATGACACAGAATCTAAGGACAAAAAGCAAGGTCAATCAAGGGCACAGTGCAAACAAATAAAATGTTTTCTTCCAAAACAAGAAAAACTAAAAGCCTATCCATTGCTAGCTACAAAATCAAACGTTGAATATGCAAATGAAAAATAATCATTGATTTAAATATACAACTCAGTTTATAAAATAGTTTCAACTTTTAGACGACCTTCAATTGTTGAAAGCAAAGAATTATTTTTTCTAATCGATAATGCCAGATGACGAACCAAAATAAAATTGTCAGAGAAAAAATTTACATGAATTTGGAAGAATTTTATTTATTTTTCTTAACCGTTATTTTTTTCAATAAAAACCCTTCTTTCGACGAAGAATATATATATATATATATATATATATATTTAAATGAAGGTAATAAATTTTAATAAAAAAAATAGCTGAAATAAAATATATTATATGCTGCCAATAAACAAAAAAGATATATATTTAGTTGTTGACGATGCCTCAGATGTCGAAAAACAGAAATAATTAATTTTATTGAGAAAAATAACAAAAAGACAAACAACGAGACAACGGATTTTTATTTTATGATTGTGGGCACCATAACAGCGAGTCAATGTTGAACCCCTAAGACGATATGATGCAAAGAAGAAACTTCCACAAGGTATCTTAAGGTTAATGCTCCACATCTGAATGTCTTAATCGACGAAATCACACTCCAGCCAAAAAGCAGATAATTTTCACCGATTTCTTGGTTCTCAAAGATGCGACTGTTATGAATGATAATTTGTGATCAATATCACAAAGCCGCAATTAGGACATACAATCATATGTCCTAATCATTTATTCAGGACATATATATATAAATCTCATAAATTTCACAAGAATAATAGGTTTTCTCTAAAAGAATTTCATGGAACTTATTTTGTATTAAATTAATTTATGAATTTAATAATTGTTAATGAGAGTGCGACAGCGGGTCTACCTCCCCTTGGAGCACCCTGCTAACGTCCTAGGCGGCTAATATATTTATTACTGTAGGCATGCAGCAACGCTCCAAGACTGATCATCTTCGTGGGACTTCGTGCACAATGTAATGCAGGCGGCCTGTTCCAATTTAAGAAATTTGAGATTCAACATTCCCCTGTCAGCTACGACGTTGAAACGTACGGTGGCTTTGATTGTTTGGCAAGCCATCTGCACCCCCATTGGCATTTTTGATAGCCTAAATTGCCCGCTCTGTGGGAAAGACGAGATTATGGACAGACACCATACTATATAGCAGGAGGACCAGATCTGCGTGCAGACTCTGAGGTGAAAAGTGGAGTGCTAAAACTTTGCTGATGAGACACTGCTGTTTTCCTCTTATTGTTTTATTTTTTCTTGTGGGTGTTTCCCATTGTTTTGATCTCCTAAGAGTTCGCCATTTTTTATTGACATTGCAAAAAAATAAGGATTAATGTATTAAGTTAACAAAAAAAATTTGAATTATGATTAATTTGATAAGTTACCATATATTTTTTTTTTGTTGGTATTACTCTGAAACTGATAAATTGTTTCAAAATAAATAATTTTCAAAAAATAATAAAAATAAGTAATAATTTTAAATAAATAAAGTAATAATAATTTTCAAAAATATTAATAAATAATAATAATTCTTAAAAAAAATATAAATAAATAAATAAAATAAAATAATAAATAATTAATAATTTGAATTAAATTAAAAAATCAAAATATTTTCTTAAAAATTGATAATTTAAAGAACATCATTGGTTTGATTTTTTTCATTATATATAAAAAATAATGAGTGAAATGGATAAAACACTGAACTTCATTTAATACGCTTTACAAAATCAACAAAACTTGTTTTATAATATTATGCGTGATATGAAAATAAATATGCAAATTCAAATTTCAATTTTATTACTAAATGTATTCTAAACGCGTAACGTCACATAAAACTGTGGAAAAATTCGAAGATAACAACATACTGTTAAATCAGTTACAGTTACATCTTTCATAAATAAATTTCCAATAGAAACCAGTTTAATGTAGGTTATAGTCAAGGAACTTTATGTTTGAAATAAATTTAATGTCCTAACGCCTACGCAATTTAATATATGTTTAATGCCAAGAAAGGAAATAGATGACAGGAAAACTCATGAGAACTATCAACAAAAACTTTGCTCAAGGAAAAATAAAAGAAAAATTTGAAAAATATGAAATTCATTTTTAACTCCCTATGCATCGATGAAAAATGCATATTATAGTTTTATATTATTTTTCAAGCTTTTCATTTATTTACTGTACGTTTCATATTAAACAACAATATTTTTGTGATTATTTAATTTAAAAATTCTTCAAAATAAATAAACATCTGAATCATTGTCCTGAATCTTATTAAAATTTTTTGAATATTGAGTATTTTTTTTTCATCATTGTAAAATGTATTTTCATGTAATATACTTATACTTTAATTTTATACCGGATTTCTAGAAATGCGTGGGCTGTAAAGCTGGAATATTTTGTTAAATTTTTAGATTTAAAGCATTTGTCATAAATAGTCGTTGCAAAAGAAGAGAAAAATATTACAACTATGAAATGTATATTATCTCCATTGGGGTTTGAATTGTCTTGGCTGTATATTATTCTTTCAATATCTTACATTAATCCATAGTTTTAAAATTTCACATGAATAATACATTTCCCTAAAGGAATTCATCGGATATTAAAGAATTCATGTAATCTAAATGTATTCATTAATTAGAAAATATTTAAATGACAAGAAATCTCATAGGGATGGAAAATATTCACAAAGTGTTTTGAATCAGGAAGAAATATTTATTTTTTGCCATGCCAATATGCATTTTTAATTTCAAATAAAAACTAATAAAATCAAAAAGCTTTAATTTCCATTGATTTATCTTTGGTAATTTAAGACAACAAAATTTCTAATTTTGATGTTTTTATTTACATATTTATTTTAAATAGCATTTTTATTTTTGTTTTGTTTCAAATTATTTCTTTTTATTTTATTTATTTAAGTAGAAAGCTAACTTTAACAATTTTTAAACGTTTAATTTAAATTATCATGCTTGAGTTTCAATTGTAGGGATGTGTTGATGGAGTAATCTAGTATGGTGGAATAACGAGGTTTTTTTTATGAAAGATCTTAATGATATAAACGGCTTAAAACCACATTTAAAATTTAAAGAATTTGAGAAATAAAGGGCTTTGATAATCTTTTATTATATTCCGGAATTCATTCTAATCGTAGATCTTGGTGAAAGAAATTATATCTGAAATGATGGTAAATTATTAATGATGATAATATATTTGAGCGAATTGTTATTATTTTTGAACAGAGCATTCCCTTAAAGTGGAGACGAAGTTATATAAACATAAAAATAATAAGCATTCAAAAGTATAAAAATTATCATAGAATATGATTTTGCAAGCCGCATTTAGTTGCAAAAAATTTTAAAAATATTTATGAAGTGTGACGACAAAAAGGACAATAATAATAAAAAAAAATCATTTTATTTTACAGCTTGATTACAACAAATTCTGTGGGGGTGCATAATCAAGTTACAAAATAAGTAAAAAAGTAATTACAAAATAAGTAAATAAAGTACAATAACTAAAAAATAAATTCAAAAACAATACTTATTATAAAATAAATACAAAAACAAAACAAAAAAAAACATTTACTCAAATTGTGATTATCAACAAAATGTTTGGTGTATATTTTAATACCAGAAAAGATAAGAAGAGAAACGGTTATAAAAGTTTTTGTAAGCTGTAGTCGTAAAAGTTGTAGCACAGGCGACAGCGACGAATAATCTATTGTCGGACGATCTCAGTGACAAAAAGTGTGCCGATAATGTCTGCCCAGCGACAACAATTCGCTATTAAATCGAGAAATATCTTTAAAAATATCACAGAAATTTGGACAAAGGATGTTTCTGTTACGGAGTACCTGGGAATAAATCCCCCACCTCCAATTTCATAATTCCTATAAAAAATATATAAATAAAAAAGTTCAAAAACATGAAATGAGACGGTAGTGGAAGAATTGAGCATCTTTGGATGTTCCAAATAAGAGAAGCCTATAGAACTTTACTTTATGTCATTAAGTAATAATGACGGTTGGAAAAAATTGCGATGAGGGACAAAGGAAGTGAAGAAATTCAAGGAAAGCTAACACTTCTGGTGATGAAAAAAATGAAAAAGTACAAATACATCTATTTAACGTGCTCTAGTAATGGGATACAGAATCTAAAGGAAAACACAAAGTCAATAAAAGACCGAATGTAAACAAATAATATATTTTCTTCAAAAACAAAAGCAAATCTAAAGACCTATCCATTGCTGGATACAACAGCAAACGTTGAATATGCAAATGAAAATAATCGTTGATTTAAATAATATAAAACCCAGTTTATATAAATAGTTTCAACTTCTAGACGACCTTAAATTGTTGAAAGCAAATAAAGGTTGTTTTTTTTCTAATCAATAATGCCAGATGCCGAACCAAAATAAAATTGTCAGGGAAAAATATTTACAGGACTTCGTAAGGAGAATTATATTTATTTTTTCAATTGTTATTTTTTAATGCACTGTCTAGCAACCCAAAAACTTATTTATAAATTTTGTTTTCGACGAGTAATGTATATATATGAAATTTCAATAAAAAAAACAGCTAAAATAAATATAAAAATTTAATATTTGTAGATACGCTGTACCATGTACCAAAGCACAAAGTTATTTTTGTGACATACTTAAATATATTATATGTCCAAGAGACAAATAAGAACATATATATAATTGTTGAAGATGCTTCAGATGTTTCAAAACATAAATAATTTATTTTGATTAAGAAACATAAAAATAGAAAGGAAAATTAACCATACCCTAGATTGTTATTTTTGTTGATTGTGACACCATATCGGAGAGTCATTGCCCCTAACATGGTATGATGTGAGAAATTGCTTCCAAAAGAAATGGTATGATCTCCAAGTAAAAAGCAGATAATTTCCACCAATCTTCTTGTTTCTCTAACATGTGACTATTAAGAACGATAATTTGTGAACACTATCACAGCGCCACCATCAGAGCATATACTCATATATCCTAATCATTTATTCAAGACATATATATATATATATAAATTTAATAAATTTCACAAATTAAGACGTTTTCAGTAAAGGATTTCTATTGATATCATTTTATATTAAATTAATTTATGAATTCAATAATGGTTAATGGGGGCTCGACAGTAGATCTACCTTTCCGTATTGCACCCTGATATCTTCCTAGGCGGCTAAAAGATCTACGACTATCGGCATGCAGCAACGTTCCAAGAGTGATCACCTTCTTGTAGGCTTATATTATAAAGGAATGAGGGCTGTCTGTGCCAATGTAAGAAAGTTTAAATTCAACCTTTTCATGCTAGCTATGATGTTGAGACTTGCGGTGGGCCATGATTGTTTGGCGAGCAATCTGAACCACATTGACTTTTTTGATAGCCCAAATTGCCCCCTCTGTGGGAAAATCGAGATCTTGGACAGGATGTCGTACAGTAGGTTGCCCAGACTTGCGTGCAGATTCCGAGGCGAAAAGATATTGGAGCTCTAGAACTTTGCTGATGAGGCATTGGCTTTTTTCTCTTATTGTTTCATTTTTTTCTTGTGTGTGTTTTGCACTGTTTTGATCTCGTAAGTTTTGCCATTTTCTATTGACATAGGAAAAAAATTAATGCTTAATGTATTAAGCTAATAAAAAATTTGAATAATGACTAATTTAATAAGATAAAATAAATTTTTTTGTGTTGGTGTTACTGTGAAATTGATGAATTGTTTCGTAATTAATTTTCAGAAACAATGATAATTCAATGAACATCATTGGTTTGATTTCTTTTCATTACATATAAAAATATAATGAGTGAAACGGAAGAAAACAAAACATTTAATATGTTATACAAAATCTACAAATCTTGTTTTTGTACTATTATGAGTGTTATAAAAATCAAATATGAAAGTTCAAATTTTAATCTTAATATTAAACGCTTTATGATTCGCGTTCAATTTACGTTATAGTCAAGGAATTGTACATTTCAAATAAATTTAATCTCATAACGCCTAAGCAATTTAATATATGTTTAAAGGCAAGAAATAATATAATTCAGGAGAACTATCAATAAAAATTTTGTGAAATGAAAAAAAAATAAAGAAAAAATTGAAAAATAGGAAATTTATTCTCAACTCCTTATACATCGATGAAAAATGAATATTAATGCCTTATATTATTATTTTTATTTTTTCATTTTTTTACTGTACGCTTAAGTATTAAACAACTGTATTTTTGTGATAGTTAAATTTTAAAACTCCTCAAAATAAATAAACATGTAACTCGTTGTCCTGAATGATACTAAAATATTTTTGTATATTCAATTTTTTTTCATTATTCTAAAATGTATTTTTACGTAATATACTTATAATTTAATTTTATATCAGTCTTCAAGAAATGCGTGGGTTTTAAGACTGGAATATATTGTTAAATTTTTGGATTTAAAACATTTGTCATAAACATTCGTTGCAAAAGAAAAGAAAAATATTGCATATATGAAATGTATATAATCTCCACTGGGGTTTGAATTGTCTTGGCTACATATTATTCTTTCAATATCTTGAA
>BPLQ01015456.1:554052-564471 GCA_021605075.1 Caerostris darwini
TTCTCTCTAAATTTCAATTATTAAATTTATTTTTGAAAAATGAAAAAAGGATACGGTACACAAATTGAATCGCCATCTACGAGTATAATGCTTATTTTAAGTTATCTGCATACTCATTGCAAAAATAACCAGAGTGTGCTTTTATCCAAAGCAATTACATGGAGTCAGTGTTGCTGTCGCTGTTGTTGCTGCTGAATTTCTCTGGCCAGTAGATGAGGGGGGTTAGTATTGAGGATAGCAGAGACTTAATTAGCTGAATTTCGAAATTTATAACGGATCATTTATAATTACAGAATGCATTAAGGCTTTTTTTGATGCCAAAGAAGTTCAGTTTGGGGAAAAAGTTGTTTTGGGAGTTTTTTGCTTGATTTTTCTTTCCATTTGTGACTTAATTTTGTCATATTTAAAACAGCAAAATGCGCAGGCTATGTATCATATTAGAACCATCTGTGTATCAAAAGTACTCCAGAAGGAAAGGATGGATTAAAGAAAGTTGCAGGAAATAAGTTGACTAAAGGAAGTTGCTGACACAAGCAGTCGTGTCAGAGGGTCCCACTTACCCATCCTGTCTCAGCAACATGGTAGGAAAATGTGTAGATAGATAATCATGTATGAATCACATGTTCTGCTTTATTGCAGTATGTTCTATTGCAATTTTTATTTTTCTCATTGCCTACTATATCCCTTATCAGATTTTGTTACTTCAGAGTAATATATTATGTATATGTTGATCATGATAAATTTAAAAGACATTCATTAGCCTTTAAAATATATAACAAATGTGTTGAGTTTATGTAGCTTGTAAGAGACAAAATTTCTGAGAGGATACGTTACAGTTAACAAATATTAGATAAAAAATATTTGATTAATTTAGTCTGTAAGCCTGAATTTAGTCTGTAAGCCTGATTGTCTGACTGCTGTAGCCTGATAGCATGTGTAAATATCTCGCATCACTATTCAGGTTAATGCATGAGAATTTCCCTGATATTTTTCATATGGTGTGCAAGTTCATAGGTAAGTTAAGACTAAAGGCAACATTTATCCTAATAGTTAAAATACTATATATATATATATATATATATATATATATATATATTGGAAACCATTTCGTCATAGATATATTAGCAGATGAATGTGATATTTTCAATTCACAAAATCGAGTTATTAATCATTTTAACTCACCGAATCAAAAGATATCTGCGTGGATTTAGCAGACAACAACGAATTAATTACAGAATCCACAACAAAAGGAATAAATATATCACACAGTTTTGCGGTAGAAGTAACACACGAATGTGTTAATACGAGTACAACTATTTGACACTCCTAATGATTAAAATGCTAATGGCATATTAAAATAAAATTATCTAAGCTTGATTAATTAATATGTGCATGTCCAAGTGCAAATTATAGTTGGTTAAAACTTATCGTAGAACAATAATTAAAATGCTATTAGAATTCAGTTTGGATTACTAATTACAAACAATTTCAATTAGTCTGGAATTATCACACACATTTCATTTCCAGTTATAATTACATATTAAGCTTATTTTCAACCCAGTAATAACATTTACAAGTGATATAAAATATGAATGAGTTATCTAAATATCATATCTAGCAGCTAGTAGGCAAAGTAAAATATAATGTGCATTTAAATAACTTAATTCATAAGCAGTAAATAAAATTAGAGATAATTAATTTAATGCATGGTAATCATCATCAACTTCAACATGGATGTCGAGTGAAAAGTTTAGGTGGACTGTTTTTTTTCATGTGTACTGAACTCGTATTTTCTTATTATTTTTATTTGTATTAAAGCATCTATCTTCATAAAAAGAATTTTATTAAATGTTAGACCAAAAATTTGTACAAATTTGAATTTTAAAATGGAAGAATTAGCACTTACTTGACTGGGAATGATCTTTCGGTTGGCATGATGTACTTCCTTCCTTTGATATTCTTGCAGCAAATCTTGAGACTCATTCATTTTTGAACAAAATAATATTTGTCCATCGAACTGTAAAACCTTCATATCATTCGCAAGTTTTCATATCTAAAAGAGTACATCAATAGTTGCAATTGACAGTTTTCCATGTATGGTTGAGTAGCCCTTTACGTTTTGATGGAAAAATGCTACATAATTTAGGTTTGAATATGGTTCACTTAAACTTTTAATTTATAATGTTACAATTTGAATATTTTACTTAAATATAACATATGATTGTGAATTTCACTAAAGAATCAATGAAAAGGCAAATAATCAATGATTTCATGATAAACAACAGTAAAAGAATTTTCAGTAGTTTAGAAAGCTTTAACACATACTCAAAACTTATACTACAGTTAGCTGAGAAGTGGTACTTAAACGTGTGCAAGTTTCAGATTTTTTTAATCCAACAGATACAACTGAATTCAAGATTGACACTTCTTTAAAGTTTTATATTTTTTCGGTATTGTAAAAATAAATATATTTAGTTCATTAATAATAAATAATATTTAACTTGAAATATTAATTAATTCAAAGTTAGTTAGCTTCATACAAAATATATTAAAGGTTTAAAGAAAAATATTCTCTCCTAAAAGGTATCCTCAGGTTAAAACTTTTAGTAATTTCAGTATCACACTTGGATTTAAAACTTTTTTATAAAAAACGTATGACAAACAATACGAATTAGAAGAATATATCTTTTAAATTCCATTGGCAAGTTTACAGAACAACAGATATCATATAAGTATGAGTATAAAGAACAAGATAGAAACAAATGGCATCAGTTAATCCATCCACTTAAGTCTGGCAATCCAACAACGTTTCCATAAAGAAACAGAACGCAGTGCGGAACAGAAAGCAAGGTGATACATATCCATTTCTTCTTGGTTATCACACAGGAGACAGTGGTGAGGAGTCGGTTTAATTCTATGAATGTCCATGCGAAGATAATCGTGATCACATAAAAGTCACAGCAAGGCCACCGATGATAATGAGACCTATCACTTGCATTCCACTCCATAACTTTAAGAAACTCACATTGAGAGGCAGTCTGAAGGCCGTGTTTTTAGATCATTTTACCGTATCAGACGTTGCCCGGAGTGCACCACGAGGAGGTAGATCTACATTGCACTCCTCTTTTAATATTACATCAGTAAAATGTTTGTCCTGAGACTATCAAAACTAAAAAAAATAAAATTGCAACTAACCTCTGAATACGTAGGAATTGCCCCATGATATGACGCAAAAAAAGGTCAACACCACAAAACAAATGTAAATAAAATAATATTGTTTTATTAAATAGTAAATTCGTAAACATATTTAACATCGTAAACAATAAGTAAACATAAAATTTTTTAAATGTTCGAGATATAAAAAAAAACATTTTACAATTTGACACTATAATGTGCAATAATATATCTTGCAGTAGACGCCGGTTTGCTTGTGCAAATGGATCTGAGTGTGGTCGGCTTTAAGAACACCTGGGTTATTTACAGGCACGTAAATACGACACACGTGCAATAATTAATACACAGCATATAACTCATTTAAATATATACAATTAAAGATTCACGGAAGGATTCCACCTTCAACTCTCGGGACGAGAGCTTGTAACTAGCGGCAGCGCCTGTTTCGTCGTACGTCCTCTGTGGTGAGAGACTCGATGCCCACTGACAATTTTCCTCTGAACGCCACAACTCTTGCAGTGCGTAGGAGGAAACATCATTTCGTAGGTGGAACCACGGTTACAATATGATATGATGAATTTTTAGATTTCAAAAGTTCTGTTTAAAAAGATGTTTTTCTATAATTTATTCATAATTTCTTGCAATGGCTTGAACTTATCATTGACGAATAGTAATTTCATACTTTTCCGGTCAGTTTATATTTTTTTTAAAACATTGATTCATGTTTGATTTATGTAATCCTTCGAGTAACAATTTAATGCAGGCTGTGACAAAAACAAATTTTTAGAAATGCAAAAGAATAACGGTTAATGATTTGAATAAAACAACGAATGGAAAAAAAAAATTTACTACCATTTGCAGTTTATACTCATTCCTAATTTAAAAATCTATCTTATTTTAAAATAGGTTTTATGTTTTCAGTCGAACTCGATGGCAACAATAACTATTGCAGGAGATTTCAAATCCTATTAGCAATAAATACAAAAGCGTAAGATAGTAAAATCTCGAACATCGTAAAAGAGAAATGGTATTTATTCACGAATGGCATAAACAAAGAACAATTGCGACTCAGACCAAAACAAATCCATCTTTCAATACCTTTTTATCTAATAGAAATGTTATTTTACTTGATGTGGTATGGCGCGCAACGATTAGGAAAAAAAGGCACCAAATCATTTAGAATTCCTTTTGATCTTCAAGCAAGCTTTTAGTCATAAGAAATCTTCAATTATTACTGAAAAAAAAAAGAATTGGAATTCCTTTTATCACAGTGAATACATATCATCGGTGAATGTTATAAATCATTTTGACAGTAAATCAATGCATTCTCCTTTACCTACGAAAATGGTTTATGACTTCGTTCAAATATTGAAGTGAACAATGCTACGAATATTTTTAAAGACAGCAATATGAGATTAATACCCATTTATGATCAAATCTTTAATATTAAAGAACATATTCTAAAAATATAGACATTTTCAGTATAGTAGATTGGTGTGTAAGGAACAGCAATGAAATATCTATGTCTTCAGGTAAGCTATTTAAACATGAAGTGTAGTATCATTTTCATGACGTATGGGCATGTAGAAGAGATATATATTTATATCTCTACCTATTTATGACATACAATAAATGAGTGATATATACTCTCTAAAAAATCGTTCATAATAATTTTATATAAAATTTTGCTGCAAAAATAAATTATGGTATTCGTATGAATATAATTTTGAATTATAGATTTCATACGTGTTTAAATATATATTTACTTTTAAAATTTTATGTATATGGATATTTTTATTTTCTTTATTTTGAACAAATACGTAATTTTGTTTACAATTTTTTAGCTATACTTTTTTAATAAATTTTTGTAACTTGATGGGTTTTTTTTTCTTTATAAGAAAACAATACCTCATATACATACTATACCATCAAAGCTATACATAAGTTGAGTATAAAAATATTCCACTGTTCAAAATATTCAAGTTTAAGAAAACCATAAATATTTTGATTAATCCTAAAATTATTGCACAATAAATTTATACGGTAAAATAAATTTATTATTATAGGCTAATAAAATATTTTGAAGGATGTGATACATAACCAAAATAAGAAAATGAAAAAATAAAAGAAAATTGTTAAAAAAACAATATGTAAAGACATTTTTTTGATATTTATAAGCATAATTTTAATTTATAAATCTAAATTTAAAAGAACTATTTAAATTTTTATTAATTTTTATTTTTAATTTGACTTATTAAATGAAAAAAATTAAACATGTGATGCTTGTTATGTTATTCACAAATCTAAATCTTGTACATTATCTTATAAATCTTATAAATCTAATCTACTAACTAAGATTTAGTACTAAAATTTGTACTAAATCTTATAAATCTAAAAATTATGCATTAAAATCACTTGATAATAATTTTATTTCTTCAAAACGCTAACATCTTTGAAAATCTAATTTTTTTTATAATTTTTTTACTATTCCATTTTTATAATAAATTGGGGGACCTGAGGGCCGAGTGGCTAGTTCTCTGGCTCTCGGTACCACAGGTATCGGGTTCGAATCCCGGAAGTGCCCATGAATGTTTGTAGTGGTTCGGAATCCACTTTAATCCCGGTCTACTACGACTGTAAGTGCATCACAGAGCCAAAGTCAGACTTCTACCTACGGGTGCTCCATCACAACAGAAGCTGCTTCCTTCCCCTTCAATCTTGAGTACGTATGGGCTCGTGGGCTTGGCCAGCCAAGTGGGATAAGAAACAAAAACAAACATAATAAATTAATTATTTCAGGCTTAAGGCTTTATTAATGAAATTAATGAAAACAATTCACTAGCAAAATTTTAAATTTTAATGACGATGAAGTTAAAAACAAGTTCACTTATCCTCAATTTTTATCAGAAATATTACGAAACTAAACAAAAAAAGTATAAAATTATTTATAAACCTATAAATCTTACTTTTCAAAAAGTTCAAATAAAGAAAAAATATTTAAATATAAGCTAAATATTTTCAATTGGGTTTTAGAGGAAATTTAAATGATACTTATTAAATATTGTTTATGCAAAATTCAAGGGAATACTTTCCTTAATAACATACATAATTTACATTTTATAGACAAAATTTTATAAATATCAAACATCTTTATTATCCGTTTGTGTATATTTCAGAATTTATCTTTGCTTATGTATATATTTATCTATATTTATTTTCAAAATGCAGTCTTCAAAGTAAATAAATGTCACTGAAAATATTTATTTGCTAATACATCGCTTACATTTTAACTTTTACTGTACGAAAAGAAAAAATACCCATACACTATAATTTGTATCTTTGTTCATCAATAAGATGTAAAAAATATCTATTCCATTAAAAAAGTATTAAGATAAATATTTAAATATTAGCAATTTAAAGCTAATATTTATAATATATATAGCTAAACAAAATAATTTAAGAATATAGAGGCTTTTTAATTAGAAATTTTCATTAATAATAAAATTTTCTGCATAAATTTTTACAAATGTCTATTTATTTAATATGCTGCTCTAAATACAATTCAGATTAGTTATTTAAAAGAAGTGAATTAAACTATTTTTTATTAAAAATTTTTTTTATCTTTATTTATTTATCATATATTCTCTCCTTTATATTACTCCTTTCGTTATTCTTACTAATATATTAAGTTTTAAAGTAGACAATTATTGATATTGATAATTTTTAAATATATTAAAAAAACGATATTTTTACTAAATCTGTTATATTTAATGTAATTCTCTCAAATTTTTTTTTATTTTATATTTTATTAAATTATTTATTAAAATTATTACTGAACGGACGGTCCAAATGGAAAAAAAATATCACCACATTTTAAAGGAGTTGAATATATAGTGAAGTTTAAACATAAGTTTCATATTATTTTTGAGCAATTTCTTTTTTTTTCTTCTTTTTTTTAAATAATGCAGATTTATATAAAGAAATATTATTAATAATATCATCCCCCATCATACCAATCATCGGTCATATAAATATTATTTACTTATATTATTAATAATCTTGTTCTGATAAAATGATTTCCAATAAATGAGAAAATAGTTTTGCAAATATATACGATTTAGCTCAATCTCAATTTAGAATATACCATTGTCATAAGAAATATATTTTAAAATATATAACACTACCTCAAGAATTTACACTCTGTTATTATTTGCTTACTGGAATACAGATTGAAATACTTTTATATAATTAATTCCCTTTTATAAAAGGAATTTACTTGTCTTTATGACTCTATATTATGTTAAAAGGTGTTGGAAAACCATAACTGCATTCAATTTAGTCTTACTGAGTGCATTGTTCTTACTCAAAATAAGTGTTTATTTTCTTTTGTTTACCATTACTTTCCACTTGCAAAATTTATTGGTGTATCTATTCTTCTGCAAACCTGTTGAAAGCGTCATTGTGGCGGAGGAGTGTTCACAAAGACTTGATAAAGTACGTCTGGAGTCGTCCTGGTAGGGTCGATACTCCTAGAGACGTACTAGCTATCTTAGTAAGTCTCCATTAAACGTGGTCACGCCATCACTTCCAGCTAAACGATACAGGCATAACTCTAAGTAATTGTAATTCCTCCTGTAAATTAAACAACGTTTCACACCATATCACTTGGCCAAATTGTATTGGATGAATAAGAAATTAGACATAGCAACACGTGTGTTTATTTGTGTTAATTGTTTAAGTTCAATAACTATTTAAATTAAAATAAATGAAATAAAATAAAGAAATAAATGAAATGAATTTTTTTTGTATAAATATGTGCATAATTTGACATTACAAAAAGAAAAGAAATTGCACAAAATTTTTTTTTTTTTAATTTTGATACATATTTAGTTCCCTTAAATTGTACTGTAGTTTTTTTCTTCCATTTGAACCTTGTTTTTATTGATGCTTTTAATAAATAATTCAATAAAATATAAAATATAAATAAAATTTCAGACAATTACGTTAAATATAACAGATTTAGTAAAACTATCATTTATTTTTTATATGTTTAATATAAATATCAAATGAATAATTTTCTCTTTTCAATTTTAATAATATATTAGTAAGAAAAATGTATTGAGTATGAATCGAGTTTTTCCTATTAAATGAATCAGTGGTATAAGAATTATAATAGTTATCATAAGAATAATTTAAAATAATTTAATTCAATTCATGGTATCAGCGAAAATTTAAATATCATTTAGGCTTAAGACTTTTAATTCAGATTTTAATTTAAAACATTTAGATTTAAGAGTACAATTTATTTCTAAATGCATGTAATAGTTTTATACATATATAGTAATTTAATAAAACTTTAATTTCAACAACAAATGTTTAATGAATTTTTAGATTACAAAAGTTCTATTTAAGATAATGTGTTTAATAATATATTCATAATTTCTTGAAATTATGTGCTATTTTGTCAAAACATACTGAACGTTAATTACAAAACAAATTCTTGGCTCAACTATATAATTATTTTTAATTATACATTAATAAATATATAGTAAAATATATAGTAAATATATATTTCATAAAATATATTAATAAATATATAGTAGCATAATAAAACTTTTCAATTTCAACAACAAACTTTTGTAATGCATTTTTAGATTCCAAAGCTTCTGTTTATGAAAATGTTTATCTGTAATTTATTCATAATTTCTTGAAATAATATACTATTTTGTCAAGAAATACAAAACGGTAATAATAATATAAATTCAAGACAAAACTGTATAATTATCTTTCATTTAAATTTTTGATATTAAATTATTAATGAGCTAAATTTAAAACCGATGAATATTACAATATGAGAATCATGAGAAAAAAATAAAATTTTATCATTAAGATTTATATTTCAGATGATATAGTACGATCTAACATTAAACGATCTAGTCATTAAAATTTTACATTATTTTTTTTAAATTCTACTACGAACTTTTCTACTAACTAATAATGATTAACAAGAGTTTGTTTATTAAAGAGCCTCCTAATAGTATCTAGTCATTTTCTTACCTATCTTCATGTATACGTTAATAAGTGTAATTAAAATTATTCTAACTGAAAACAATTAAAGGCTATTTACCCTAAAATTAACTAATTCTATTAAAGTGCAGTATTGTTAATATTTTATCCTGTATAATAAATATTTTTCATTTTTAAAAATGAAAAGCCATCAAGAAACTAATAGTACACACAAAATTTGTATTTTCAACTTAACATTAACGTTCAACAACCAAATATGATATATATTATTTATTTAATAACTAACTTCATTTAATTCCTATTATTTAAAACGAATAAAATTGAACCAAATAAAATAATAAATCATTTTTCATTTCTGTAAAGAATTTATTTCGAAAAAATTATATATAAAACACAGATAGGCAATAAATTTCTTTGCCGTACAAAAGAAGTTAAGTTCGGTAGTCACAATATTCTCTCTAACTATAAATCCTGGAGAGTTGCTTAAATCCATATATCACATTGGGAAGTAATTGTGAAAAGAGTAATTGTATTCCCTATAATTTCTTCTAAGCTTTAAACAAGTTCTAATAAATCGCAGTTCTTTTATATAATATACTATTTCCAAAGGAAAAACAGTTTAGTGGAGGAATTTTCCTTTTTCTAACACCCAATAAAATATATAATAAAAATAATAGTAAAAAAAATAAACACCTAATAATATATACAATAGAAATAAAAGTAAAACTAATAAAAAACTAATAAAATAAAATAATAAAAGTAAAAAATAAACATCTAATAAAATAAAAGTAAAAAAATAAAACCTGTAAAATATATAAAAATTAAAGTAAAAAAAATAAACATCCAATTAAAAATATAATAGAAATAAAAGTAAAAATAAGCACCGAATAAAATATATAATAGAAATAAACGTAAAAAATAAACACCTAATAAAATAAATAAAATTAAAAAATAAACATCCAATGATATATATATATATATATATGTAAGAAATAAAAGTAGAAAAATAAATACCTAATAAAATATATAACAGAAATAAAAGGAAAAAATAAGTACCAATAATATATATAATGGAAATAAAAATAAAAAATAAACATGTAATAAAATATATAATAGAAATAAAAGCAAAAAAATAAACACCCAGCAAAATATAAATAAAAAAACTCTTTCTGTCAATTTTCTTAGCTGTCAAAAGTTGCAAGAATTATAATTCAATGC
>BPLQ01015458.1:0-21258 GCA_021605075.1 Caerostris darwini
ATTGTTAACATAAGAATAAAATGACTGACGAGAAAATGAATGTCACTGTTCTAAAAGCGTGGGGTGCTCGATATCAATTGTTATAATTTTTCACTAGTTTCATTCAGAAATGCAGAGTTAGTTTAAAAATGTCATACAAAGCACCCCATGCTTTTAGAACAATGACATTCATTTTCTCGTCAGTCATTTTATTCTTATGTTAACAATTATTTTTTACTTTTTAGTTTGATTAACTCTAAAAGCGTGTTTTTTAGTTTTTTTAAAGTATAATAAAAAGTGTGCTTAATATTTTAGTTTTCTTACACTATTGAAGATTAAGAAACGAATAATTTATTTATTTTCCCCTTATTTGAAAAATTGATAAAAATTTATTTTCCTTACTGGCCATAAATTGATATTCATGTTTTATTGCAAATTTCATAACAAAATTTCCAGAAAAATTATATTTCTTTAAAAGACAAGGACACGAACATATAGCCTTTTAAATGTTTTCATTCAAAAAAGTAAAAACAAAAATATAGTCAAAAATGTTATTAAAAATATCACCAACAGCAGAGTAGTGCTATTTACAACAATAAATAGATATAGTTCTTCTTGCCAACTATTATTACAAATATCAGAAATTTCACAGAAGAGTGTGCCGGGAAAACTTTTTAAACTGCCCTGCATTTGCACGATGGATAGAAGGAAAAACTTCTAACAGGCAGCTGGATTATTGATGCGAGACATGCATACAATAAACTATATCTTTGATTTTCCTGTAAGGAAACAAATAAAATTAGTGAATATCCTTTAATTTTTATTATGTCATAAACGAGATGCTTCAAATACTCATACTCACTTTTGAAATACAAAGACAACTTGCGATTCACTTTGCATAACTTTGGGTGTCTCTGGGAGTGGCAATTTTCTAACCTAAAGAATAAAATTATAGTTAGATAGGGACACATAAATTTAAACTGTTTTAAGAAAGTATACTTAAATGACTTGCACTTACTTTTTAAATATTGAGACACAACTTGCGATTCACTTTGCATAATTTCAGGTGTCAATTTTCTAACCTAATAAATAAAAATTTTTGTTAGGTAAGGATATATTAATTTAGACTGATTTTGGAAGTGAGATAATATTGAAATAAAAATTGAGTAATTCAGAAAAATTGAGACTACAAAACAGAAAACCTAAAATATATTATTACTTACTATAAATTTATCACAATAACAAGTTGTTGCCGACTTCAAATTGTAAATATGTTATAAACAAAAACAATTTTATCACACTATAATGTTTTACTTTTTATAGTAGTAAGTTTAAAAATAATAAATAAAACCAAGAGAAATATTTTTATTAAAAAACTTATAAAAAAATAAACTATTAAGTTCTAGTAGGACTGTAAACTACTATCAAGAAATAATTGCAACACATGAAAAATCTGGATTTTTATAAAGTATGCTATCATCATTTGTAATCTTATATTGGCAACAGTTTTAGATATGATACAATTGTGTTAGTAAACACTAGTTTCTATAATTATAGTATTTTGATTTTCATTATTTACAACTGAAAATATAAAAAATAATGATTATGGTTATGAAAATGGATTACTATTGTTGAAACCCTGTATTCATTAACAGGAGTGAAATGAAGAGATATCTATATGAAGACTGGTAACAGATTTTTTTTATTTTACTGTAGGAGTTTAAAATACTGTTATTAATTATAATGTAAATATTTTTAATACCTAAAACACTTTCCATGTATAAATTAAATATTTAAAATTATTTTAATATAAATTTATTAACTAAGTTTAATATTAGTAAAAAGGTTCAAAATAATGTAGTTAATAAATAAGCATATAAATGCAGAAACATGCAAAATAGCCTAAAAATAGTAAATTCTTACCTCCAGTAGAATCACTGTTAGAATTATGTTTAGAAATTACAATTATTTCTGAAGATATTTGTTGAACTTCCTCTGCTGTTGGCTTTTTCAAAATAGACGATTGTGTGGGTTTTCCTGGTCCTTTTTTGGTTCTGTAAAATCTTTGCTTCTCAACGTTAGTATTTGGGGCAATTTTTGGGCTACAATTCTCTACCCATTTGTTGACACTAACTTTATCATTAACATGCATAACACCATTTGCATTAATTTTAAATTCTTTTATATTATGCATATCATGGTGTGTTAGCAAATGCACTATTTCAAATGTATCATATACAGAATTTGGAATATCATCTAAAATTGATTCCATGGGTATATTCTCGAATAATTTCTGAGCAATTTCCTGTCTTTCTTTTTTAGTCAACTGCAATCTACCCAAGTCTTCAGTGTGGCCAACATGGGTCTTTGTGAATTAAACACTGAATTTATTATCCTGCTCAGTTAGTATAATTCTTGAAGGACATGCTGCATTTATTTTATTACTCCCTAGAATTTTTTGATTTCTTTTTCCTTCGCTTCTACGGTTGAAATAGCCACTTCTATGACACGTGAAATAAGTTCTTTTGATACCATTTCTATCTCTTTTGCTTCCAGTTTTTTTCACATACGAACTCACTTTATCTTTCCACAATGTAAATTGTTCCATTGTATCAAAAAATAAAGTCTCCTTGGTTATAAGTACATTATGAATATTTTGTAGATGATTTTCCAGTGTTAACAGTGTACCGAATAATTGCTTGCATTCTGGACACATCAATGATTTAGTAGACTTTGGACTGGGTAAATTATGGAATGTTTTCATATGTCTTCGCAAACAGTAACTATGTGAAAACTTCATATTGTATTCACTGCAAATTTGTTGGCAAGAATTATCCATTTCTTTTATTTTCAATCAAATAAAGCCTGTAAATTAAAAAAAAGAGATTAATTATTATATTGCAGGGTATAAAGCAATTGAGCTGCTAAGATAAAATATCTCAAAATAGTATAGAATCGGCTTTCTTCAAAATCGACACATGTGTAATAAAGAGCACCAAACTAAGAAAACAGATTACTAAATTAAATGTTTATGAAATTCCTCATGAATAAGGAACCATCTAATTACATTATCAATTACTATTAAATAATTGAAAAATTAATATACAATTATTTAAAGAAATTTTCTACCTTTATAATAAGAACTTTAGGCTTAACCAGCTATGCTCCTTCCTGCTATGAAATTTTATTTCAATCCAAACAAAGCCTGTAAATTAAAAAAAGGGATTAATTATTATATTGCAAAGTATAAAGCAATTGAGCTGCTCAGAAATTATTTAAAAATAGTGTAGAATCAGCTTTCTTCAAAATCGACAGATGTGTAATAAAGAGCACTAATTTATTTTGTCATAAATTTATAAAACTAAGGAAACTAATTAATAAAAGAGTAATTAGAAAATGTTCTTATTCTAACAGTAATCTATGAAATAAGTAAAAAAATAATAATTATTACTATCAGGCAATGAACCCATTTAGATTTTAAACAGATTACTAAATTAATTGTTTATGAAATTAAATTCCTCATGAATAAGGAACCACCTAAATACATTATCAATTACTAGTAATAATTAAAATATTAATACACAATTATTTGAGAAAATTTTCTACCTTTATAATAAAAACTTTAGGCTTAACAAGCTATGCTCCTGCTATGTAAATTTTTTTTCAATCGAAACAAAGCCTGTTAATTAAAAAAAGCGATTAATTATTATATTGCAAAGTGTACAACAATTGAACTACTAACATAAAATAACGAAATATTTAAAAATAGTCTAGAATTAATTTTCTTCAAAACAATTGTAAAACAGCAATTAAATCTGTAACAAAAAAAAAGATAATCCCTAATATGCTAATTAAAGAATAAATTACAATAAAATAAAGTAAATTACATGAAATATATAATAGAAATTAAGAAATTATTTTACAAAAACTGCAGCACAATGATGCTATCGAGAAAATGGCGATGCAAAGCAGAACAATTAAGAATATAGCAATTAAATATGTAAAAAAAAATTATTCACTGAAACGCTAATAAATTATAATAATATAAAGTAAATGATATAAAATAAATAATATCAACTCACATATTATTGAAAAACTGCAGCACAATGACGGTCCGGAGCAAACGTCGAAACACAGTACGCTACAGTAATTAAAAAAAAAAGTGGCGGTGACACACAGGAAGCGGACAATCTTCCCTACAGTTGAAGGGAAAATTCCCTTTCCCTAACAACTGATAGCGCCGCCTGGCGGATCCATTGTTGCACAGTTCCTCTCCCCAGAAGCCTCGATAGGAAAATAAGGTGTAGAACCCCTTTCAAGCAGCTGGCCTTCAATAACGTGAGATTTTAGTATCATGTGAAATCCATTTTTAGGCTGAAAAGCAACCTGCACGTAATTAGCTGGAAAACACCTCATTTCTCGCAAGATACTAGTTTTCGATATACTGGTTCTGAAAATAGTTTTTAAGAATATTGTCGGGTGTGAGATTCAAATTTAGTAGTTTTAAAGCTGTCAGAATTATAAATAGATTGGAAGATATCAGAAGAATAGTGAAAAATATCTCCATTACACTTTTTCTGAAAAAAATTTATAAAGAAGAGTTCACGACATTTTTATGATATTTAAACTTTGCAACTTCAAATAATTGTCCTACAGATATCTCTGTCCCTTGAATTAATAATTTCAGTATTGTGGGAGACATCACATATCTTTTAACCAATATATTTGTTAAAATATAGCATTTTAATTCTGTTATCACTAACATGGTCATTTAATCTTTCTTCAAAGGACATCTACTAATTTTAGGATATAATACGTACATTAAAAAAAAGCAAATTTTTCATTTTTTTATTAATGAGAATGATTAACATATACTGTTCTTATCAATTTTCACTGGTTTATTTTTATTTTAAATTTTCCTACGAAAATTGCAATACATATTTGCTATAATTTTAAAACTAGATTTGAAGCTCTGAGAAACTTCTAATCTGAGCATTTTTTGTTAATCCATTCAAAAATGAATATTACTCAAAATAGTTGTCCAGTTTGTGATATAATATTATCCGATACAGTATCGGGAGAAATAAGCGTATTAAAAATAATGGAGGATCATTGATTACAAATGCAGCATAAATCTCTTTTCTTGATTAAGTTTTACAAATTGACGCCAAAAATAAAAAATCCTAAATGAAAAAAAAAAAACAGTTTCCATTTTTTTTGGTACACAATATTGCTCAAAATTAACTAACCCGCATCTTTAATAATTGCGCGGTGGACAGCCTTGGCAAATTACACAGTAGATTTTTAAATATTATCAAAATAAAATCGAACTGAATTTTTAATTAAAAAAAAAAAAAAATTTTGTATTAATTTTTTTAATTATATTTATGTGAAGGGATGTTGCATCATAGATAATAAAGCATTCAAGTACAATTACCAAAAAATAGTTAACTACGATACACACAAAACAATCAACTCATCAATAGCACAGACGTCGTTATAGTTGAAGGCTAATCCATCAAAATTTCTCGCGCTCTGGCGCTTGGTACCACAGGTTTCAGGTTCGAGTCCCGGCGGTGCCATGGATGTTTGTAGTGGTTCGGAATCCACTTTAAACCGTAGGTCCCTGTCTAACACGATCGTAGAGCGTTGTGGAGAGTGACATATTAAAAATAAGGAAAAACTAACTGTTCATATATATATATAGTGATTACGGGATTATAGTCCTTGTTGCTTCACATCCCCATACACCACTTCAATCATCATCAAAATTTCTCGTTCACCACACCTCTACTGTCTACTTGAGTTGTGCGCATCTGGTGGGACTCAAGCGCCATTTTATTTTTATGTTATGAAGTTACTAGCTAGATGCTGCTGCCATCTAGTAGGAAAAATGTTATTGAATGCATGGTATCTAACACCACAGCCTTCATATTTATTTTATAAAATTTTTGCCTATATTTTTCATATTGTTTATTTAATTTTGAATTAAGTTAAATAAGTATTGGCTATTTGTTTTTATTAAAAATATGACATGGTTCCCAAAAAGGAATATGGAGCCTTTTCGAGGCTCCAATTGATCTAATCTCTGCTCAAATGATTTGGCATTTAACTGACAGAAAAAAAAATTGCTTAAGTATCTTTGGTGATGATTTCAAATGAGAATGAAATTCTTGACGAATTTCAAAAAAGTTATTTTATTAATTAGGAAATGCGACATTTTTTCGCTCTTCATTTCTACGGTAGCATTAGTGCCGACATGAAATGCATTCACCTAGTATGCGAGAAAATTAAAAAAAAAAAAAAAAAAAAAATTTTACCGGGGTACTGCTCTTTTTCTGAAAACGGGAATTTTTTTCTTAACTATTCAATGAAAACTTAATATAAGTAAATAAATTTCAATAATTTGACACTAACAGTTTGTTAATAAAAACAACAATTATAAAATGCATTTTTTTTTTCCAATGCTTATAAATTTTTCATAAAATAAATCCTGAAATTGATAATTTATCTTCTTATTCATAATTCTTTAAATTATTCCAATATTTTGTAAGAATGATATTATATCCATTTAAATTATTAAAGTTTCACGCTATTAATAGATTCTGATTTAAAGATTTTGCAATTATACATAGATAATCAAATACGGACTTTTAATAACTTACAGTTCTTATTTTAACAAGAAACGAACGATTACATACCAATCCTGAATCAATGAATTAGTTGAACGAGGCAAAATAGAGTTGTTTTAAAATATTTTAACTGAGTAATTTCAACAAATGTTAAATGCAACAAAATTATTATCATTATTTTTAATGTGCGATTTTCAGCGTCAAATTTTAGGAGAAACCTATTGTATATTGTTGTGATTTAATGTTTTTCCCAGGGATATTTCTGTTGTTTGAATAAGAGTAGCATGCACTTTAAGAAACTGAAAAATATGTTTGATTTTAATCCCTTTTTCTTTCCTTTAAAAATACTTTACTATAGTATTGAATATTCTGATAATTTAGACCGGTAATTTTAAATTAATATTTTAATGGTATTTTAAATGGCTTTTACTATGCATTTTTTGAATAAGGGTGATGTGCCATTTTCTTGCGCAGAAGTTTACTTGTACATATTTTATAATTTACAAATGTCATATTTCGCATATTTTATAAATCATAAACTTAACTTATCGCATTATATTGCAGCTTTTAAATATCATTTGATGGAAATTTGTTTTCTGTGATATTTTTATATTAAAAAATAAATTTTGGAGTTGTTTTGTACGTAGGACATTATACATAAAGCTTTCTCTTACGATTCAATTTGTATTATATATGCATAAATTTTTAAACAATAAAATGAAATAAATTAAAACAAATCTTTCAGTTTATATACTTGAAGAAAGGTTTCGATTTAATAGTTTTTTTTAATTAGTTATAAAAGAGTATTTCTTATGACTTTTCATGCTAATGATGACTTTAAGAAACGCTATCAGGTTTATGTTTGTTTCTCCACTAGCAGTAATGATAAAATTTATGAATTGGTTTAATAATTTTATGTTAGAAACAATATGGGCAACAACATCATGTTCCATGCAAACACTAATTTGTTTATTACCGATCCGAATCAACAAGCTCACATGTTAGCTTCTCATTTCAATAAATCCATCGACCATCAATTTATTCCTTTTGATCTCTCCAATTATTGCCACCAAGATTATAATAGACTTATTTCTTTTAACCTAATACATTTCAATACCTAAATAGAAACCTAATTATCTGCTAAGGTAGAATTTCCTTGTATTAAAAAAAGTTCCAGTTAAAATATATTAATAAAAAAAACAGCACCCTAATTTAGTAAAACAGAACTGAATAATTATGAAAAATTAATGTTTCTTAAAATAGATTTTACAGATAACTCTTCCGTTACTCCTGTAAATAACAAAAAAACCGAAAATTTTATTTTCAATAAGGTTAGAAAGAAAAATTGAGTTAAAATGATGGAAGCTTCTTTAAAATAAGAAGGGAATATTTAGTATTCATAGAATACAAGGATGAACAATATCATATTCTTAACCAAGACACTCTCTAAATGAATAGAGACACTTTTTCAGCAAGTGTAAAATATCAGTTTTCGCAAAAAATTTAGTCTGTAAGCTTTCAAGCCAGATGACTAAACGAGAACCAGAAAATGCTCACATCACTTTGATCACTACTGAAAGATTCTCTCTGTCCTTGTGTGGAAATATTCTCTCACTTTTTAGTGCCGGAAATGCGATACTTTTTTCCATGTCATTAGAAAAATAATAAAGATTACACGAGTTCTCACCATGAGTATAATGAAAAAATTCCAAACCTGTTTTTGACGTGATTATTTGACAGTTTTTCAGGTTTCGGGTTCGAGTCCCGGTGGTGCCATGGATGTTTGTAGTGGTTCGGAATCCACTTTAAACCGTAGGCCCCAGTCAATATGATCCTAGAGCGTTGCGGGGGGCATTGTGACTTCGCGTCCAGGGCATATCTTCAAGTGACACGCGCCTCCTGGGTAATGCAAAGTGAGTTACGTCTGTGCAGCGCTTGCCTTAAGGCATCCATGACCAAGCTGTCTAAGTGTTTGCCAGCTGCATTAGAAAGAAAAAATTTGACAGTTTTCAACTTACTTTCCTTTACACATATATATTTCTTTTTTAGGTTTGGATTGCCGCTCTGCGGTCATTTTGTGCACACTTTGGACTAATTAGACTGGGACCTACAGTTTAACGTGGATTCCGAACCACTCGCAAACATCCATGTAATCGCCAGGATTCTAACCTGAAGCACCGAAGACCAGAGCGCTAGCAATTTGCCATCAGGCCGCTTATTGACGAAAGAACATGTAATTTATTCTGCAATAACACTGAAAATATTGAACAAAATATTTATTGGTATTTAAATGCATGCTTTTTTTTATTAAATAAAATTTTTAAGGTTTCTCTTTAAAAATACATTTTCAGACATATATTTATACAAAAGTCCCGACTCATGGCTCAGTAGCAACACGTGGATTCGAACCTGAAGGATACATGTGGACCTACCGATTCGAACCTCTAACCTGTGGTGCCAAAACTTCGTTTTAGGTGTGAAATCATGTCTCAAATTAATTATCAAAATTACAATTACAGGATTTCATTTCAATTGCCGATTGATATCAAGTACAAATCGCAAAAAATATGTGGAAACTGACTTGACTTGACGTCTAATTTGAGATTTATGCTTACTAACGCTGAAATCGAATTGCGTAGAGAACCTGAAACTAAAGATTTTAAAGTATTCTCCATTACGTAATGAATCGAAAATTCTAATTAATAGTTTTAGAAGAAAATAATTAATAATATATACTAAATATGAGGACTTTTATGTCAAGCTCTATTAAAAAAATTGCAAAATATAGAAAAGAACCATTTAAAAGCTATGCGTATGATAAATATAATTTTCACACAAAAAATATAATTAGTACAATAAAAATTAAAGTTATCTGTATGAGTGCAGTAGACAAACAACTCAATTCACAAATTTTTAGGTTTGAAATTAACTTCTTCTTTTTTTAATTGAATAATATTTTGTGTTTATTAGTTTGAAATGTGATTTGCAAATGTTTTAGAATATATCACGTTCTCCATTTTCTAAATTGTTAAGTGTATACTTCTAACTGCAGTAAAATTAATTATTTATTATATATAGCTTAAGAATGGCAGCTACCCCAGTACCCTTTCCATCTATGGAAAACTTTGCATTTACTTTATTCGTTTATGAATATATTGACAGTGAAGCTTTTAATATAATATTCGCTTCTCTAAATTCCGAAGAGCACCTAATCTTAAAAGGGGCATGGAAAACGATAGTAAAAATGGATGGTATTTACGGGAGAATATTTGATGACTATTTCGAAAACTTGAACGACGACCATTTTCTGTATTCGAAAAAAGATTTTGCGGATTTCGTGTTGATAAGGTGTCATGATTTCTGCGAATCACCATCGTTTTACAATTTCTTGCTGGTGTGTCTTTTCGTGTGCCGACTTCTTCGCAGTCAACCTGAATGCCTCTTACTCTTTCAAACAGCGGCCAAGTGCCTGGACATTGTGTATTCTCAACGATATGCGGACTTCTTCATGGCAAATGGCGGTCTTGCAGGAATGCGGAAGTATTTTGATGAAATTGAGAAAGAAGATTTGAGAAGTTTTATCTGCCGCCAAGCTAATTCGGAGGAGGAAGGTATATTAATTCCCACCTTTGAAGCTGTATTCGAAATCGTAACAGAGTTTGATGAATTTGATGTTGCGAATTTTAAAATTGGAGACAATGCATTAGAGTATTTGTATACTAACTATTCTCCTTTTGAAGAAGTCCAAACTGCTAGGGATAATCTCAAGTTATCGGAATCGTCTCTGCCTTTAAATATAGAAGGTGAAAATGATACCATCGAGTTTCTGTTGGAAGAGTTTGACATCTCTTCTGTGAAAACTGCCACTAGAATTCAAACGAAGTGTTCATATTGTGGGGAAAAATGCTTTAAATATTTAATGTTTCGAGTTTTATTCAGATTACATGCTTTGCCAGAAAAATCGACAGAGTAATTAAAAGGGTCAAATTAGAATTTTTTGGAAATATTTTTAACTGAGTAATTTCAACTAAATGTTAATGTAAGAAAACTGACGTTATGTTTTGTTTAATCTACGATTTTCAGTGTCAAATTTAAAGAGAAATCCATGGTAAATTCTTGCAGTTTAACGTAAGTGACTAGTTTTTTTCCCCAAGATTATTTTTGTTTGTGACGATATATATATTTTTTGAATAAGAGTAACATGCGCTGATAAAAATCGAAAAGAATGTGTGATTTTGATCCGTTTAAAGACGGAGTACTTAACTATATTTTTGAATAATCAGGTAACTTAATAATTTAATCTGATAATTTTAAATGAGTATTTTAATGGTATTTTAAATGCCTAGTATTCTGCATTGTCTTAATAAAAGTAGTATCTTTTTCTTAACCAGAAAGTTTACTTTATGTATAAGTAAACTTTCTGGTTAAGAAAAAGATAAATATATAATTTGCTGTATATACAAATATGCTTTTTGTGTGTGCTTATTTTATAAATTATGCACTTATATTGCACACATTATATTGCACGTTTTAAATAACCTTCGATGGAATGTGTTTTAAGAGTAAGTTTTCTGTGATAATATTTCTGTATTAAAAAATGAATGTTGGACTAGTTCTCTACTTGTGATAATATTCCTTTGCATTGTTTTTGTAGCTTTAAAACAATGCACGGCTTTGCATTATGGGTATATGAATTTTTAATTAAACAAATGAAATAAGTTAAAACAAATCTTTTAGCTTATAGGTTCCAATTTAATCAATTGTTTCAAATTATTTTCAAAAAATACTATTGATTTTTGTATGACGTTTCTTGCTAACGATGTAGCATCCTTGTTATGTGAATATATAGCGTGGACTTTTGAAATAAAATTGTTTGTAAGTTTTTCGCGGAAGACTGAGTAGAGTTTTTTTGAGATGCTTTGTCTTGTTCTAGATTTTTACTTCCCTAAAAGAAAAATGCGTGGAGTTTTTGAAGTAGTTGTTATTGCTGATGGACTCTTGAACATGTTCGTGATATTACTTCTGTGATTCGTATTAATCGTTTGTATATAGCGTCTGTCGTGTTTTAAAATCATCTGAATAAATCATTCATATTAATTAGATATCTTTATCATTCAAACGATATCGATAATTTCTGCAATGCGATGCAGACTTCATTTTGAGGGAAAAAATTCTCAGAACAACCAGAATTAACTTTCCGATGAAATTGGAGAATTTTAATATATAGAGATTTTAGATCATTGACATGAGGCCTGTTTTTTTAATGTTACACGTAGGATTTAAATAGAATTTAAAATTGATCCATTTCAAAATGAATTTGATTAAGAGTGAGATGTTAATTATGGATACTGAAGAATGTCAAAGGATGCTGCGAATTTTTTTATGGGAGTTAAACAAGACTCTAGTAGCACAATTTTTTGTTGAGTAACCCTAAGATGAAAATTAAAAAATGCATCTCATAAAATGTTATGTAATATGTTTATTATACTAAATTTCCATATTAGTACTATTTATTAATTTTAAACACAAAACCGTTAATTTCCATTATCAATTTCAATTTAATGTCTCATCCCTCCATACGTATGACAGGCTTCAGGTTGGAATTCCAGTGATAGCATAGATGTTTGTTGATGGTTCAGAATACTCTTTAAACTGTAGATGCCGGTCTGTTTAATCCTACTGTGCACAGCAATATGATCGCAGAGCGACAAACCTAACGAATCCCGCCATACGTCTCCCACTCGCTTTGCTTCATATAAGTGTGTGAGCATGATAAAGTGATGGTGATGATAAAGAAAGGTGATGATTCGATAATGTTGCCCAGATTCGACTTCAACCAAACATATGACAGGACCTCGCACTCACGACATTCTTCATTTCTGCATGGCACAATTGAGCCATGACAACTACTTCAGTACACATATTCATTCTTATCGCTAAAAAGACTTTTGGAAAAATTCCGAAATCCTGATGATTGAATGTTCCTTAGCAAAATTCAGATTTTCTTTAATTGGGTCTGATACGATTAAATTTATTCGCGGTACTCTGGCATGAAATCCTTTGTGATGATTAGGAAAACGTCAATGAGATGAATACTACTTAAATGATTAAATACCTGAGCACATTTACCCCTATCCACTGTTCTGATGCTTTTTTTGAAATATGAGATCATTCTCTGATATCCAATGAAATATTATTGTATCGGCTGCAGATTTTGCGAGAGAATCGGCCAGTTCATTCTCTATAATACCAACGTGTCCTGGGGTCAGATGATTACGATGGATAAAAGGATATTGCAAATATCTTGATGTTTATAGCCAAGGAACTGGGGGATAAGATTGGAATGGATATTGCAATTCTGTATTGCATTCAGAATTGACAGACTGACTGTAAAAAACTGAAAGGTATCTATGAGGATAAAATATTTGTGAGAGGAGAGAACGAAAGTTGAAAGGGGGCAGCAGCAGGGATGGGCAAACACCGGCCCGCTGAAAGGTTCTATCCGGCCCTCGGACAGAATTTTAATTTGCCGGTACGTGGCAAATTAAAAAATATATATATATTTATATATCTATCACCTTTTCTACTTTGATTAAATATTTTTTTCTTCCTTTTTTTCAAAGGACTAATGATTTCTTTACTTTCTCAATTTTCGTTCTACAAAAATTAAGTAGACGGAAATAGCAAGCACAGGCAGCTTTCAATCGGTAAAATGCTAAAAGCGGAAGTTCGTTGTTAGTTATAGTTGTAGATTGGCGCCAACAAGTTAGATTTTTACAAATCTTTATCGAAAGTAAGTTTCACGTAAGTTCCACATTTAATATCTCAGTCCCAAAAAATCAGTGATATGTTTGCTTCAATATATATATTTTAACAAGTGTTTTCAGCTATGAGCCGTATAATTGCAGAAGTATACTGACAGATGAGCATTTAGCCTCGTTCTTTAGAATCAGTCCATCTCACTTCGAACCTCACTATAAGGAAACTTTTAAAAATGAAATCGCAATTTCATTCATGTCATTACCATATTTAAATTGTAATACTTGTATATTGTTCTTAAAATATTAGAAAAATTTATCTTGGGCCGATATCAGAATTTCAAATTTTTTTTTCGTCCGATTTTTGGCCTGGGACCGAAAAAGTTTGCCCATCCCTGGTTTAAAGGAGTACAAGAGCTTTTCCCGTGAAAATACTGTTGCAACTTGAAATCTACCTTAATGAAAACTTGTGAAAAGGAATTGATGACTGCTATTGAATATTCAAGTTCTGTCTTAGATGCGTCACAGGCTAAAAGAATCCTATCTTCCCAAAGTTCATTTTTGTATAGTTCAAAAAGTTGTTTGATGACTTGATTAGGAAATTATTTTGTTAGATAAGATAAATCATTGAGATGAAATATGACTTTAGAGTTTAAACTAACAGGGAGAAAATTTGGAATTAAATTCGAAGGTTGAATTTTTAAACTGTCTAAAAGATTTTTAAAAAAATGAAGAGAAATGTATTAATTAAACTTTAAATTTTGGAACCAAATGTTAAAGTCTTAACATTTGGTTCCAAAATCTTGGGATCTCCATATTCCAGTAAACTACGAATTGTGGAATTTTTTATTTGAATTAAATTAATAATTAAATGCTTAAGAATTACCTGCAATTGCTTTAAGGGCATTTAACTTTTTAATTACTTTCTTTTTGAGAAATAGGAAGTGTTGATTAAAAAATAGATTATGAGAGAAGTTGACGGCTAAAATACGGGTATGTTGTTTCCAAGATATATGGATATTGTAAATTTGCAAACATTGAGCTGGATGTTTTTTTTTTTTTTTTAGTTTTTTTTTCTTTATTGGAAAAATTCAATTCTCGCACTTATCCAGTCAAAGAGTGAATTTCCACGCTTCGCACCATTGAGCGATTTTATGAATCTAATCGAAATATTTCTCATGTAGATTGTAAAGAAAAAATCACTAAGAACACCTGTACGCCACGAGTGAAAAATAATTTCATTGACTAAGAATTTTTAAATTCAACTTAAAAATTATTGTTATTAATGACATTATTAATCCATTTTGCAGCAGTTCCCTTTATGCGACGTGTAAGTTTTTATAAATCTGTCTATCTCCAAACTGAGTCATAAGCGGAGGAAATGTCTAATTTGAAGAAAAAAAATTTTTCCAACTATTTTGTGATGTAGAAATGATAACGAATACATGAAAATCCAAAAAGGAATAAATCCTGAATGGTAAGGATGGAAATTGTCAAGAACTGTAGTGTCAATTATTCTCTTGAGTACAATACGTTCAAAGCTTTTACTTAGATCTGAAGTCAAAGCTACTGGGTTATATGAGGTAGGGGAAGTGCTATCCTTACCAGGTTTAAGCATGGCTATGATTTTTGCTGTTAACCATTCCTGGAGAATAACTCCGTGGAACCATATATTATTAAATATATAATAACGCTGTTAGCGGTAAGTATAAGGAGTATTTTAATCAATTTTGCAGGAATACTGTCATTGTCAGGAGAAGTATTGGGAGTAATGAAAATCTGAAATGTATTCTTGGAAAAAATCTGAAATTACCGGAGATCTCAATATCATAAATGCACCGTATTTAAAGCGCATTTGCACGCAGCAGTTTCTTTATTAGCGATGAAATGTATCTTCTAACAAACGTTTGTTTCAAACAGGTGTTTGTGTGCTAGCAATTGAAGCTGATGCGCTTGTGATGTTGTCGAGATGCTGCTTGAACCAGACGCAGCGACCTATGAAAGGACCTCGCACTCACGTGATACACCAGCAAGTGATCATGAGTCTTAGGTGCACCCAAAGAAGTACGCGTACTCAACTCGAGAGACCTCTGCTTAACTGAGACATGGGAGCTGATTTAGAATTCCTCCCTGTTTATTGCTTCCAGTGCATTCGGCAATAACGAGTAGCACCCCAAGGTTTTGTAGTGTATTGTGCAATTAAATTCCAGAATGGTACAAACCTTGCATTGAACTCAAGAGGTGGTTGTTGATACGATTCCTAAGCAGTTCCCTGAAATTCTATTAGACTGAATAAAAGAATATTGCTCTTGCAAAGGCAATCACGTTATTGGACATGGGAACTAGAACAGAAATAAACATTCTCACAGGTTCCGATCATATTTTTAAAATGTTATATGATAAAATTATAAGAATAGGTTAAAGCAGGGATGGGCAAACTACGGCGCGCCGGAAGGTTTTATCCGGCCCGCGGATAGAATTTTAATTTGCCGGTCAGAGGCAAGTTAAAAGAAATATATATATATCTCTTTTTCTACTTTGATTAAATATTTTTTTCTTCCTTTTTTTCAAAGAACTGATAATCTTTTTACTTTCTCTATTTTTGTTCTACAAAACATAAATCGACGGAAATAGCAAGCACAGACCGCTTTCAATAGGCAAAGTGTTAAAAGCGGCAGTTTTTTGTTAGTTATAGCTGTAGATTGGCACCAACCAGCGTTATCACTTTCTCGGGGTGCAGACATATGGGAATCCAATATAGTTGAATTAGACCTCACATGTGGCAGACTGCGCATTTTAAGCTCCAGCCAGCGGCTTTTTCTTTTGGTTTAGTTTCTTTGGGTTTCAAAAATAAAGAATATATATTATAGGTTAATAATATTATAAATATAATGGTAATAATAAATGGTTATTAATATTATAAATGTGGTTAAAATTTTAGAAAAATTTATCTTGGCCCGCCAAACTTTTTTTCTTCGATTTTTGGCCAGCGACCGAAAAAGTTTGTTCATCCCTTTGTTAAAGTGTGGTCACCACACTTGGTGTATGTCTCAACAATCTTTCCTTATCAAGGCATCATTTTTAACTCTCCATTAAAATACAACGCTAAATGAAAAGTAATGAAAATATTGATTCACGCAGCAAAAAAATTGTGTAAATAGATCATTTAATTTGTCATAAAACAGGTACCGGTACAGAGTTTTGTAAATACAATACTCTGTCCCGGTCTCGAAGTAAAAGTGGATCTTTCTCTTGGAGCATCGAATTTAGGCTCCCATGATGTTAAACGTATTTCAAATAAGCAGGAACAAATGCCACGAAAATTTTTAATACTTAGGTGGTTGAATTATTTTATATTATATAAATATTTATTAATTATTTTGCCATAATTTAGTTAATTCAATTAGAACTTTTAAAAAAAAAAAACTTTTTAATAATATTGTTTGGTATCAATAATAGTAAAATTAATTTTACAATAATTAAATGAGCATTTAAAATTTTAATCTTAAATAGATGCATTTCATATTAATGAAATGGAAGTTTTCTGGTCATCATTTCCCAAACCTATTGATCCTTTTTAAAAGAACTCGTGTTAAAGGTGCATTGTATTTTAAGTTTTGAATTTACCCACCACGGTTACAACTAGTTAGTGTAGAACGTGTTCCTACACTTTTATGTGTATTTGAAAAAATTTCTAAAACCTTAATCCTTGAAGTAAATTTATTAAACAAAAATAACTAACATACCTACAAACATTTAATTGTTTTTTTTTTTAATTTTATTTTAATCAACATAAATGCATCATTCACACGTTTAAAATAAAATAATCAAAACAGTTATTTATCTATTAAATTATTAAGATTTAAAAAATTTGTAATGTTACAAGAAATAGAAGAATCGATGGCGACCCTATACCTCCCCTTCTTGTGTAGTTAGATCTGTTATGTTTACCTGGTTATTAAGAAAGCTCTCTTGGAGTATAAAAATATGAGCATAATTGAAAAATTTGAGCATCAAAGGTTTCTTTGCTCAAATGCTTCTTGCCTTCCATTGAACAATGTGTGAAGTTTGAAAGAACATTGGAAAAGAAAAATGTTTCTAAAATATAGAGCGCTAAAAGTTTACTTTGTTTTTATGTGAGATTGCTTCAATATGCATTTGAAAAATAATATGTAAAACTTTTTGTTCCGTATGGACAGAGATGGAATTGTGTACTAGTAATTCTTGTGAAACGTCGAAGTCTGATTTTTTAGTTTCAGATTTCTTTTTATCTTTGATATTGGAAATTTGAGTTTTAGCTGAAGGGTAGGAAATTTTTTTTAAACATTGTCCGAGTGAATTGATGCTGTGGTGAAATTTGCAGATAACATTTGAAGAGGTTCCTCTAAAGAGGCAGTTCTAGCCTGGCAAATATCTGTAATTTGTTTTTGAGTTTCCAAAGTGTGTTGATGAAATATCTGTGATGTTTCGTCTTTATTGATGAATCAAGAAGTTTTAATGGATGCAGTTTGGAGTTGGGATGAATTTGGTTCTTCTTTTTTTGGGGGTGATAAGCTTCGTGCTTCGAGGAATGATAAATGATTTAACGTTATAAATTTTCAAAAATTTTCCTCCGCCTTTCTCTTCGAAAATTGTAAATCAGAGGCTTTATGATCGTCCACACGCTGAATACATTTAAGAAATTGTTGTGTACGAGCTGAAAGATCGTGAGGAGCGCCGCATTGTTCACACACCACAGAATTCTTGCAAGAGTTAATCGGATGAGTAAAATGAAAGCAGTTCTTATACTGTCGGGGTTTATCGAAATTTTAAGTGCTTTTTGTTCCTTCTAAGCCACAATTTATAGTACTCTGGCATGATAGTGCCGAGAATAGTTATTAAGACTGGAGAGGATAATGTGGAGTTTTTGTTATTGATAAATCGTCGAAGTTTAGAGACTGAAAAGTTATTTTCTTCCTTGAGTCCATCGACTAATTCTTTCAATTTTATGTCAAATAGAATGTCGTGGATCAGAAATCGAGTGATAATTGTTTCAGGGAAAAAGATGCAGTTATTAGAAGTTCCATAATTGCCCTAATGTTAGCCATTTTCTAGATGTCTGAAAATGATTAGTCAAAAGTAGGAGTTTCTCTTGACGGGAGATGCGCATATTGTCCACATGTGTAAGTGTCGTTACTTAGGAGGGCAATTTGTCTTTCAGAATATCCAGGGTTGAGCCCTAGGAAATGCCTTTTCTGGAACTTCGAATTTAAAAGTAAAAGACCCGGCTCCGTGTTGCGCAGCGATCCGCAAATCCTTCAAAAGATCCCCTTCTGATGAACACATCTATGAAAGAAATGTTTGACGTATCATATGCCATGTTACAGAGAAGAAAAACTAAAAGTGAGGATTATGAACCAGTTTTAATATTATTCCTACATAAAACTCAGGTTTGGGGGAAAAATTCCTCTTTATTTAAAAGAAGGTAGAAAAGTAAAAGGAAAAAGTTATAAATAGTTCCCTAATTGGAAGGTCAATATAAAAAAAAATCTAAATTTACCAGCTTTGAAAAGACGAAAATCAAAATAATAAAAATAAAAAAGCAAGCCATAGGACGAGATATGAGTTTCACTCCCTCACCTTCAAAACCTTGATATGACTGTTTTGAACTTTTTTTTCTTTTATATATATATTTCTTTTTATGTGTAAAATAATGTTACATCTTAAGTATCGAAATTACAATTGTATTGTTGCCTTTCCGATGTAGACTGATATAAAAACAAATTGCAAAAAAATATTGGTAACAAAACTTAACTTGGCATCTAATTTTGAGATTTATATTCGGTAAAGCTGTAACAAAATTCCCGTAGGGAACCCGTAAAGTAGCTGCACAGCATAAAATGCTATGTAATATAATGTTTATTAAACTATATTTACATAATATTATATCAATATTATATATTCATTTTAAAAATATATTATGCATTTAAAAAAAATAAAAAATTTAAATTTTTAATTTCAATTAAGTGTGATCAATGAAGCATAACGACGTGAAACCACCGCACAGCTGATTATCATAAACAACTAATAGTAATAAATAAAAAATATTAACAATAAAAATAATAAATCTGGTGCCCTCTATTGGTAGATATATGCAACTAATTTATTAAATTTAATTTCTGAATTAATATTTGAAAAAACTGTACTAACATCCACTACAAGCTCAAAAAAAATTTATTTAAACTTGAGTGGGTAAATAAAAAGTATTTTATGAATGATTGAAATTTTGAACAACATATATATGTGTGAAGAGTTTGAGCTAATAGAAGGAATTGAATGAACCGCTTTAAAGTGCATTTGGACGGATTGTAAGACTGATAAGCGAGCAGTCAATATCATTTCAAAGTAGTTGCCCTTGTTGATATGCTTTCCTTTAGAACTCCGGGGCGTGATTTTGGAATCACGCTGTTGGGCACCTCGAACACAATGAGAAAAGAGTGTTTGCTCTGATCAAATGCAGTTTGTAATTCTGAAAGATGTCGCGATCAGACAGTAGTGTCAGAAAATCTTCACACATATCAAAAGGATTTTTTTTTTTTTGTTCTGATGCAGCTGGCAAACACTTAGACAGCTTGGTCTCGGATGTCTAAAGGCAAGCGCTGCACAGACGTTACTCACTTTGCATTACCCAGGGGGCGCGTGTAACTTGAAGATACGGACGCGGGGTAACAATGCCCCTGTAACGCTCTACTGTCCTATTAGAACCGGGACCTACAGTTTAAAGTGGATTCCGAACCACTACAAACATCCATGGCACCGCTGGGACTCGAACCCGAAACCTGTGGTACCGAGCGCCAGAGCGCTAGCCACTCGGCCATTCAGGTCCCATATCAAAAGAATAAACCGAGATAAACTCTAGATAAAGAACTCCTCCTCAAATTCACGCAAATCACAAATATTTTACCCACATTTTGACAGTGAGTTTCGGCATCAAATTTTGATTATTAATCAGAAGACTAACTGGTGTCAAAGACAAAATCGCAAAAAATATATACGGGAACTGACTTGACTCGACTGGACGACTAACATTGATATTTATGCTCTCCAATGCTGAAAGCGGGGCCTGAATGGCCGAGTGGTTAGTTCTCTGGCGCTCGGTACCACAGGTTTCGGGTTCGAGTCCCGGCGGTGCCATGGATGTTTGTAGTGGTTCGGAATCCACTTTAAGCCGTAGGTCCCGGTCGTAATAGGATCGTAGAGCGTTGCAGGGGCATTGTTACTCCGAGTCCGTGGCTTATCTTCAAGTTACACGCGCCCCCTGGGTAATGCACAGTGCAGCGCTTGCCTTAAGGCATCCAAGACCAAGCTGTCTAAGTCTTTGCCAGCTGCATTAGAACAAAAAAAAAAAAAAAATGCTGAAAGCGAATTCCTGTAACGAATAGTAAACTAAATATTTTTCCAGTATTCTCTAATATTAAAAGATTCTAAAATATTAATTAATAATTTTCCATGAGAATAAATAAATATATATATAATGTGTGTTTGTGGCCTATTTGTTATGCTCTATTAAAAAAAATTTGAAAATATAGAAATAAGTTAATATTTAAAAGCTATGAGTATGAGGTATATCGTTTAACAAAAAAATATATATGTATAGTTAGAACAGTACAAATTAAAATCATTTGTGCAGTAGATAAACAACTCAATTCGTAATTTTTCCCGGTTCGAAGGGAAGAAACCTTGTTTTAATAGGATTACATTATTTGCGTATTTGATTCGAAATATTATTCGCAATTTTTCTACGATCGGTCACGTTTTTAGCTTTCTAAGTTGTGAACTGTATGAACCCATTTCATTTAATTTTAAACATTAGTAATAAATTAATTATTTATATATAAATCCCAGAAATG
>BPLQ01015462.1:0-18592 GCA_021605075.1 Caerostris darwini
TAGTGAGTTAAAAAGCTTGTAATAATACATAAATAGCATTAAACGCCAAAAAATGACGATAAACTGTTTTAGACATTCTGCCATCTATTAGAACTACCCTAAAAGTGATTTGTTGTATGCATTGTAATTATATATAAATAAAATATGTATTTGTTGTAATAATATATAAATAACATTGTTTTAAGAAGCGAAACAGAAATTTGATAATAACCTTCTTAAATATTCTGCCATCTACTAGTACTCTAAAAAGTGACTTCTATACGCATTATTTTATCATACGAAAAAAGAAAATATTCATATTGTTTTTGATTGCCTAGACATTTAAATCATCAAGAATTTAAATTCACAATAAAAAAGACGATTTTGAAATAAGCTTCCAATGAAGTTATCTGCTAGTCGGTTAAAAGCTTGTAATAATATATAAATAGTATTAAACGCCAAAAGAATTTATACAAACTTTTTTAATTTTTATTCCATCTACTAGAACTACCGTAAATGCGATTTGTCATACGCATTATTTTAACAAACGAAAAGAAAATCCTGATATTGTTTTTGAATACCTACACGTTTGAAATACCAAGAATTTAAATTCACAACGAAAAGTACCATTCTGGAATACACTTTCAATGAAGTTGATCTATACCAGGTCATATTTTCTAGTGAGTTAAAAGCTTATAATAATGCATAAATAGCATTAAATGCCAGAAATTCGAAGAATATTCTGCCATCTACTAGAACTACCTTAAAAGATATTTGTTAAATACATTATTTTAACAAAAGAAAAGTAAATCCTCTTATTATTTTTGATTACGTACAAAATTAAATCATCAAGAATTTAAATTCACAATGAAAAACCACATTTTGGAATAAACTTTCAATGAAGTTTGCCTAAAATTAAAATCTTGTAATAATACCTTAAAAACTTGTAATAATACATAAATAGCAATAAAAGCCAGAAAATTGAAGAAACTCTAAGTATTTTGCCATCTACTAGAACAACAATAAAAGTGATTTGTTAAAAACATTATTTTAATAAACGAAAAGAAAATCCTCATATTACTACACATTTCCTACACATCAAGTGTATAAATTAACAATGAAAAATCGCATTTTGGAATTAATTATCACATCCAAACCGTTCTTCTAGAAACTTTATAAAATATTATTCTCCAAGGACCATTCTGAAATTAAAGATGTTATGCAAATGGAAACCTTTATATATGAGAAGAATTTAAACCCGGTCTTTTGGGACCGAAACTCAACGCGAAATCAATTCCAGCTGTCCTGGACAGGACAATTGATGGCTTCAATTGACCTCAAAATCAACAAATGGTGTAAAACAATCCTAACTGTGCTAGCGAATGAATTTGAAAATAATTACTGCAATTGTTTGTCGGATACGGTTACGAGTGGCGATGAAGCCAAGTGTACAAGAATATCTCTCCTCTCAAGCATTTCTCCCACTTAGATTCGTGCAATTGATTCTGTTGATCCCCGAAATGGGTGGGAAAAAATAATCGATGGAGAAGCGGACAATTTACGAGCCACCATTTACGCGAAGACGATAGCAATGAATCGCGAGGGAAAATCGATAGAAGGCATTTTATCGATTTACTCGCATCGGTATCTTTTGCGGAATGCAGGCCCCAAGTTTCTCGGTTGTTGCTTCGATTTAACAGCATTTAATTGCTTCGTTCTTGGAAGCAATTAGAGTTTGTTCCGATGACGGCTTGACTTCGGTAGGTTTCAGGTAGGCCGTTAAAGCTGTTAACAAACCTTTTCTTCAAGCGGTTTAAGGAAAAGTTTGTTCCCCAAACTATTTTTATCAAGTGAGACCAAAGTTTTACTGGAAAGGTTCGTGAAACATGTCACCAAAAAGTCTTGGCGAAAAAATGGTGCTAGTTTTCTGGGGAAAGAAATTTATGTTGTTTCGTTACTTTGACTTAATGATTTTGGGCACACACCTACATTGAAAAAAGACGTGCTTGTTTTTAACACTGCAACTACTACGTATTAGTAGGCAACTGAAAGAAACTTCTTGTTCTGCCTAACAAATCTATCTAAAGAATTTTATGCCATTCATTAATTTAATTTATTGACATAGAAACAATTTGTTTTATAATGTGCAGTATGAGCAACTAGTTTATAACTGATGCAGAAACTAGTTGTAGTGTAGTGGGGTTGGGTTGTACTTGAGGCACAAGTTTGAGAACTCACAGCTATATTGAGGATGGGATTCAACTTGTAGTGTGGTTGGGGTTGGTTGATATACTTGAAGCACAATTTGGAGAACTCACAGCTTTATGTACACAAGCATATAATTAGAGATAGAAAATATTTAACACACTTAAAGACAGATAATTATAGATTCGTGGAAGAATTTCCCTTCTAAGCCGAAAACCCGATACTCAGGCTACCCGCAGAGTGCGCTAAATATGTCGGGGGAGAGTCTACAGAACAACAGCATTTAATTGCTTCGTTTGCTTGAAGCAATTAGAATTTGTTCGATGACGGCTTGACTTCAGTAGGTTTCAGGTAGGCCGTTAAAACTGTTAACAAACCTTTTCTTCAAGCGGTTTAAGGAAAAGTTTGTTTCGAAAACTATTTTTATCAAGTGAAACCGAAGTTTTACTGGAAAGCTCAAATAGAAGGCTCGTGAAACATGTCACCAAAAAGGCTAGCGAAAAAGGAGTGGAAAGAAGTTTATGTTGTTCGTTACTTTGACTTAATGATTTTGTGCACACACCTACATTGAAAAAAGATGGGCTTGTTTCTAAAACCAAGACCGCTACGTATTAGTAGTGAACTAAAAGATTAGGCAGAACAAAAAGTTTCTATCCAAAGAGTTTTTTCATTAATTTAATTTATTGACATAGAAAAAAATTTGTTTTGTAATATGCAGGTTGGGCAACTAGTTTGTAACTGGATGTAGTTGGGTTGATATACTTGAGGCACTGTTTGGAGAACTCGCACAAACTTAATTTACACACGCACAAACAATAAGAGAGAGACAATATTTAACACATTTAAAGACAGATAATTATAAATTTGTGGAAGGATTCCACTCCTAAGCCGAAAACCCTTTACTCGGTTACGCGAAATATGCTTTCTCTGCGGGTGAGAGTCTATGGGCCAACTATTACGCAGTATTGCTTTAAATATATTGCCTCCCAGGAAGTGAGACTGTAAACTAAACTTTTCTCAGCAGGAGTGCAAGTTCGGCTGTACTTCCACTCGGGTGACAGTTTCGATGTCTATTGATCATTTCTCCTGAACGCCACTGAGGGCGCTCTTTCCAGTGTGTAGGAGCAAGCACGATTACAGCTTGTTTTTAATCCATTCTGTATTTTTAAAAACCTTATCAGATGGATTCCATGTGAAGCAACTTTCCAATGCCACTCAACTAAGGAGTATTGCTTTGCACGCACATCCGAATTTTATTCTAAAGCTCATTGCATGAAACATTGTATCGCTCATTTCTCGGAAATCATTAACTGCTTCTTATAAAAGTGATGGTGATTGATTGATATCGATAGTAGACTAATAGTAAAGAAAAAAAAATTCAAAACATATTTTGTTCCGTAAATGTTATTTTAAAGTTATTGATAATTATGTATATCGTATATACATAATCAAAACGTTATTAATAACAAAAAACTTCATTTAAAATCTTATCTAATTAAATAGAGTAATTGAACAGTATTTAAAGTACAAATAATTATTATAAATTTATTTTAGTTTTTTTTTTTTGAAATTTGATAAGAATCATTATTGTGAACATCTCCATAAATTGATCTATTCAAAGAAAAGAGCGACTCGTTGGTAATTGAATTAACATTTAAAAGTATCCAGCAATGGCATTCATATTACCCTGTGGGTCTTTCCAGATTTTCCACCAAACACAATTGCAAGTCAATTAATCCTAAAAGTCCTCCAATGAAGGCAATTTCTTCCATTTACCACCCTGCCATAAATGGAACATGAGGCCCACCGATCAATAAAAAGTATACCCCACATAAAAAATTAATTGCAGGAAAAAATAATGGCCCTATAACTCCCAACAATAAAATATAATTGCAGACGAAACATAATCTTTAACAAAATAAACCGTTAAGTAAAGGAAAAAAACTTTACTAAATCCTCCAAATTAATGAGCATCTGAATGAACTACTTCATGTGGCTCTATCTGAGTTCACTAGAATTATCTTCCACGACTGAAACCAGCAATTAGCTTCAAGGGCAGGCGGCTGAAATGATCTGTTACCTGATGATATTCAGAATCTGTGCCATCGGCATATACTTGTATTTACTACTTCCAGAAGCGTCAAGACTCTTTGGCGACTTAGAAAGCATATAAAAGTGTCCAGCAATAGCAATCTCAATGGGCTGTGGGAATTTTGAAATTTTTCTCCATACATAATCGAACACAACTAAAGCAAGCCTCATGGAAGGCTATGTACATCTTTATTGTCCACTGATGGGGTGTCAGTGGTACCTATAATTGGACCACGAGACTTTCAACTAACTAACAGAAATGTTCCTGTTTTTAAATCACTTGGCGGTGTATACCTGTATTCGTTATCTTCAGAAAGGATAAGACACATTGGCAATTTAGACAGCATTTAAAAGTATGCAGAAATGGCATTCACTATTTCCTTAACCTCAAGACTCATTGGCCATTTAGATAGCATTTAAAAGAATCTAGCAATGACATTCATATTATTATAGTGCGTGACTTTCCAGATTTTCCACCAAACACTATTGCGAAACAATTAATTCTAAAAATCAACCAATGAAGGCAATAGAGAGTTGTTGCATACCGTACGTTAGTTACCGTAGGACGTCCGTTACCTTTTTCTCCCTAGCGCGCATGCTCATAGGAAATATAATTTCCATTTAACACCCTTCGTTTGCCTGTTCATAAATGGAACATGAGACTCACCGATCGATAAAAAGTGTGCCACACATATAAGGTCATTATTTTTCCTGTAATTAATTTTTATTTCCTAACAATAAAACATAATTGGAGATGAAGCATAATCTTTATCAAAACATACCATGAAGCAAAATAAAAAATCTGCACTAAATCCTTCAAATTAATGAGCAAGCGAATGAACTACTTTATGTGGCGCTATCTGATTTCGCTAGAATTATCTTCCAAGACTAAAGGCAGCAAAAGATTCAGGTGAAGGCGGCTGAAATTATCTGTTACCTGATGATATGCAGAATCTGTGATATCGGCATATACTTGTATTCACTACTTCCAGAAACTTCAAGACTTCTTTGCGATTTAGACAGCATATAAGTATCCAGCAATGGCATTCAATTGACCTGTGGGAATTTCCAAATTGTCCTCCATACATAATAGCAAGATAATTAAAGCAAGCCTCCTGGAAGGATATGTCCATTCTTTATTGTCCACTGGCGAGGTGTCAGTGGAATATATAATTGGACCACGAGGTTTTAGCTAGTTTGTAGAAATGCTTATTTTTTTAAATCACTTGAGGGCGTATACCTGTATTCGTTACCTCCAGAAACGACAAGACTCATTGGCGATTTAGACAAGAATTAAAAGTATCCAGAAAGGGCATTCACTACTTCCAGAAATGTGAAAACTCATTGTCGATTTCGACAACATTTAAAAGTATCCAGCAAAGGCATTCATATTACCCAGTGAGATTTTTCAGATTTTCCACCTAACACAATTGCAAAACAATTAATCCTAAATGTCCTCCGACGAAGGCAATATATTCCATTAATTCTATTCATAAATGGAACATGAGACCCACCGATCAATAAAAAGTATACCAGACATAAAAATTAATCTCAGCAGAAATAATGATCTTATAATTTCCCAACAATAAAATAAAATTGCAGACGAAACATAATTTTTATCAAAACATACCATTAAGCAAAGGAAAAACCTTTATTAAATCCTCCAAATTAATGAGCAACCGAATGAATTATTTTATGTGGCGCTATCTGATGTCACTAGAATTATCTTCCAAGACTAAAGCCAGCAATTAGCTTCAGGGGATCTGTTAACTGATGACTCTGTCTGTATCCGGAATCTGTGCCATTGGAATATACTACTACTTACTACTTCTAGAAACGTGAAGACCCATTGGCGATTTAGACAGCATGCAAAAGAGTCCAACTATTTCATTCATGGACTCCTACCAAGGTATACAATCCAAGTGATTTAAAAACCTTAGCATGTCGGAAAACAGGTGTTCACTTATATTATAGCAGGTAGTGAGCTATAAACCTAGTGTTCCACTTATATATGCCACTGACAACACACCAATGAACAATAAAGGACGGACAGAGCTTAAGAAATACCCACAGGTCAATTGTGTGTCACCTGTGTGAATTTCCAAATTTTCTTCCATACATAATAGCAAGCCTCCTGGAAGGATATGTCCATCCTTTATTGTCAACTGGCGGGGTGTCAGTGGTATATATAATTGGACCACGAGGCTTTCAGCTAGTTTGTAGAAATGCTTGTTTTTTTTAAATCATTTGAGGGCGTATACCTGTATTCGTTACCTCCAGAAACGACAAGACTCCTTTTTCGATTTAGACAGCAATTAAAAGTATCCAGAAATGGCATTCACTACTTCCAGAAACGTCAAGACTCGTTGGTGATTTAGACAGCATTTAAAAGTATCCAGCAATGACCTTCATATTGTCTTGTGGGACTTTTCAGATTTTCCACCTAACACAATTGCAAAACAATTAATCCTAAATGTCCTCCGACGAAGGCAATATATTCCATTAATTCTATTCATAAATGGAACATGAGACCCACCGATCAATGAAAAGTATACCAGACATAAAAATTAATCTCAGCAGAAATAATGATCTTATATTTCCCAACAATAAAACTTAATTGCAGACGGAACATAATCTTTATCAAAACATACCATTAAGCAAAATAAAAAAATCTTTACTAAATCCCCCAAATTAATGAGCAAGCGAATGAACTGCTTTATGTGAGGCTATCTGATTTCGCTAGAATTATCTTCCAAGACTGAAGCCAGCAATTAGCTTGAGGGGAAGGCGGCTGAAATGATCTGTTACCTGATGATATCCGGAATCTGTGCCATCGTCGTTCCGGCCCCTGCCGGACAGATGAGTGGTGGCATAAGGTTGCGGATAGTACGAAGAAACGGATGAGAATGCTTCTTGTTTTTTTCCATTTCGGACATTCGCATGGCCTCGTTGCCACTGCCTTTGCGACCGTCGTATGGGCCAGTGCCTGAAAAGACATGTTAATAATTTAATCAATATTATTAATTGGCTAATGATTTTTTTTAATAATATTAATGTTAAAGAATTAAATTAATATTATTAATATTAAGCTTTAACCTAAATTCATAAGTTTGTGGCTAATAGAATGAGTTTGTAGTAAATAAATGAATAATTTAAAAAAACTAAAAAACACGCTTTTAGAGTTAATCAAACTGAAAAGTAAAAAATAATTGTTAACATAAGAATAAAATGACTGACGAAAAAATGAATGTCACTGTTCTAAAAGCGTGGGGTGCTCGATATCAATCGTTCTAATTTTTCACCAGTTTCATTCCGAAATGCAGAGTTAGTTTAAAAATGTCCTACAAAGCATCCCACGCTTTTAGAACAGTGGCATTCATTTTCTCGTCAGTCATTTTATCCTTATGTTAACAATAATTTTTTACTTTTCGGTTTGATTAACTCTAAAAGCGTGTTTTTTAGTTTTTTTAAACTATTCATTTATTTTTTACTTTTAAGTTTGATTAACTCTAAAGGCGTGTTATTTTAAACTATTAATTTATTTTTTACCTATATTTTGATTAACTCAAAAAGCACGTTTTTTAGTATTTTTAAACTATAATATTTAAATAAGGTCCCGATATGGAGGAGTGGAACTATAGTTCTTACAACAATGTAATTGTGAGTAAAACAAAGGCTATCGCTTAAAGTAGGGCAAAATCGAGCCCAAAGAGTCAGTAACAAACAAACATACAGGTGCAACTAATATAAAAGCGTATTAAAAAGAATAAACTGTTTTCTTTCTGAAAGATACCTGTAAACGTTTCTTTGCAGCTTTAGTAGTGTATATGAGGAGAAACAAATCTCCAGGGGAAAAGGTCCGTTACATACATACAAACATACAGGTGAAACTTATAAAAGCGTATTAAAAAATTGATTAAATTAAAGAGTTAGTTAGTCATTTTCTTTTTTTTTTTTTTTTTTGCTACAATTACTAATTTGTAGTAAAAATAGAAATTAATCCTTTGATCAACAACAAGCTACGTTCATTTTTTTTATTTAATAAAAGTATTTCAAATTAAGCATTGTATAAGGAAAGAAAAATAAATATATTTTTTACAAAATGAGTCAACATTTTGTTTTTCTTAAACAAAGATTAATAGTGTTGTTTTTAAGAGAATATTTTGTTTTATTATAGTTTCTGCATATTAAAATTTAATCATCAGCTTTTAAGAAAACATTTTTTTTTTTCAAATTTTCCCTGTGTAACTATATTTATAAATATTTCAGTATTAGTTAAAAAAAAAGCAATTGCTAAGTTTTTAACAATTCCGGACAAATTCATTCATTCCCTTTACAAATTTTTGAACTGTAATTTTTGGGTTTATTTATAATAAAATATTATATCAGGAGTGATATAATATTATATATACATATAATATGTAAGCTTATTAATTTATGAGTAAGCATTTAATTAAGTAATATGAGAAAGTAAGTAATTAAGTAAGTAAATTTCACAAACGTTTTTATTATATTGTAACAATACATAAAACGTACTGTTAAAATAACAATACCATAGTAATAATACAGGATTTAATAATTTATAAATTGATATATTTGTACGGATAATAGTTTTCTATTGTTTTACATATCATATTTGATTTCTGTATTTTTCTAGAATTTTTGTAAATGATATTAGCTTATTTGTGGTGTTTTAATATTATATTACAGTTTAAAATGATATATATATATATTAAAACTTTCAAATTTCTGTCAAAAAAGGGATGATTTAATTTTGAGAAATAATCACAGTTACAAATTTAAAAATTTCATTCACTTTGTAATTTTCTGAGTTATTTATAAATAAAAAAATTTTTTTAAATTATTGCGTAAGGTAATAATTCAAAATAGTAACAAATCAATATTTGTTGCCTTAGTGAATTAAATCTACTGCTTTTACCCTTACAAAAATAGTTAGATTATTTTCATTTAAATATAGATATTTTACATAAATAAAATAATCTTTAACATAAATTCATAAATTTGTGTCTTGTAGAAATAGTTTTTATATAAAAAAATAGTTGATAAAGTTGAAGAGTAAGTTAGTAATTGTAGCAAAAAAATGGTTGATTTATATTAAAAAAATTTAATCCTCTAACCAATAATAAGCCATTTTTTATAAACAAACTTAGTATAATGATCTTAAGCATCGTGTCTGGAAAGAAAAATAAATATATTTTTAAAAAATGCTTAGACATTTTTTTTTTTTTTTTTGCTTACGCAAAGATTAATAGTCGTTGTTTTAAAAAAAAAAATTTTTTTTATTGTTTCATTCTATTAAAATGTGATCATGAGCATTTAAGAAGATATTTTTTCACACTTTCACTGTATAATTATATTTATAAATATTTTTAGAAAGCGCTAATATATATATATATATATATATATTTAACAATTCGTTTACAATGCGTTAAGGGGTAATTTCTTGTTTTTTTTATAATAAAATGTTAATTTCATGTAAACGTATTAATGTGATTTTCAATTTTTATAAAATTAAGGATAAAAATGTAAATTATCACACAACCTTGGAACAATTACAAATATCGTTAGATTTATTTTATTTTCAAAATATGCATAACTTGGAGATGGCGTGTTATCCATAAAAATATTCCGTCACAATGAATATGAATTAAACTGTATTCTAACTAAAAAAAAGCATATTTTGTGAAAATTAGGTATCTGAATTCTATATGGTTAATAATAAAACTATTGTTATTTTTTTATTTAACTAAGTTCAATCTTGCAGTGCTTACAAGAATAAATAATTTTCAGAAATTTTTTTGTTATAATATAATAAAACATAAAACGTAGTGAAAAAAAAACATAAAATTAAATAACAATAATAATAATATAATATTTAGTAATTTATAAAATGATATTTTTTGTATGGACAATATTTTTCTATTGTTTTTATACATTATATTTAATTTTTGTATTTTTTAATAATTTTTGTACATGACATTAGCTTCTTTGTGGTATTTTGATATTATATTAGTATTCAAAAGAACAAATATCGAATCTTTCAAATTTCTGATAGGAAGGGATGATTTAATTTTAAGAAATAATCACAGTTACAATTTCATAAATTTCATTCCCTTTGTAATTATTATAAATTATTTATAGAACACAATATTTTAAAAAAAATTGCGTAAGTAATTAATCCGAAATAATAACAAATCAATATTTGTTGCCTTAAATTAAATCACCTACCTTAGTCTTACAGAAATTTTTAAATTATTTTAATTTAAATATAATAACATAAATTTAATTTAAATATAGATTTATTTACACAAATTAAATAATTTTTAAAATAAATTAAGTTAGTGGCTAGTATAAATAATTTTTAGTAAAAAAAATGGTTGATAAAATTGAGTTAGTAATTGTAGCAAAAAATGGCTAACTTATAGTAAAAAAAAAATAGCAATAACCCTTTAACTGAAAAAAAATTAAATTTCATTTTTTATCAGCAAATTTAATGTAATGATCTTGAGTTAAGCATTGTGTCTGAAAAGAAAAATAAATGTATTCTTAAAAAATGCGTCTACATTTTTTTTTGTTGTTTACGCGAAGATTAATATTTTTTGCTTTTAAAAAATGCTTTTTTTTATTATTGTGCCCTTCTATTAAAATGTAATTATGAGAATTTAAGAAGATATTTTGTTTTCAAACTTTTACTGTATCACTATATTTATAAATACTTTAGAAATAGTTTAAAAAATTAATTTTTTTAACAATTCCTTTACAAAATTTGCAATTTATTTGGATGACAGTTTTTGTGTTTTTTTTTTACAATAAAATATTAATTTCGTGTAAACATTTTAATTTGATTTCAAATTTTTACATTTTTATAAAATTAAGGATAAAAATTTAGATTATCCCACAAATTTGGAACAGTTTTTAAGATCGTCAGATTTATTTCAGCTTCAAAATATGTATAATTTGGATGTGTGATTGGTGGCATTATCCACAAATATCACGCATCCAAATTGTACATATTTTGAAGCTGAAATAAATCTGACGATCTTAAAAACTGTTCCAAATTTGTAGGGTAATCTACATTTTTATCCTTAATTTTATAAAAATTTGAAATCAAATTAAAATGTTTACACAATGTTACAACAATGTAAATGTTACAACATTTTAATTTGATTTCAAATTTTTATAAAATTAAGGGTAAAAATGTAGATTATCCTACAAATTTGGAACAATTTTTAAGATCGTCAGATTTATTTCAGCTTCAAAATATGTATAATTTGGATGTGTGATAGATGGCGCATTATCCACAAATGGCGCATCCAAATATTTTGTCGCTGAGAGTATGAATTAAACATTATTCTCACTAAAAAAAATTGTGTTTTAAAAAAATTAGGTTTTTAATTCTATATGGTTGCAAATAAATATTATTATTATTTTTTTTATTTAACTACATACAATTTCCTCGTGGTTAGAAGAGTAAGTAATTTTCACAAATGGTTTTGTTACAATATAAATACATAAAGCGTAATGAAAAAAATGATAAAATAAAGTATCAATAACAATAATACAAAATTTTACAATTTATAAATTTATTTTTTTTGTATAGTAATATCTTTCTATGATTTATATACGTGATATTTGATTTATGTATTTTTTGTACAATTTTTTGTACATGATATTAGCTACTTGTTTTAATATTATGTTATTGTTTAAAATGATAGATGTTAAAACTTTAATATCGCTGTACAAAAACCGAATGATTTAATTTTCAGACATAATCACAGTTAGAAATTTATAAATTTCAGTCTGTTTTTAATTTTTGTGAATTACTTATAGAATAAAAATATTTTTAAAAAATTATTGCGTAAGAAAATAATAACAAATGATTATTTGTTGCCTTAGTGAATTAAATCAACTATGTTTACTCGTACGGAAATATTTAAATAAATTTAAAATAAATATAGCTTTTTTTCATTTTCGTAATATTTTTTTCATCGAAATAAATTTTAATTTACATATAGTAATTTTACATTTTCTATAAATTTCTTTAAATTTTTCGCATTTTAAATCTTTATGGAATTTGTTTTTTTATGAAATCTAGGACAATTTCTTGTAAATAAGAAAAATGCAACAAATTTAAAAAATTCAGCTGGTATATTAAAATAATTGATAGTTACTTAATCGAAAAAAAAAACATTGTGACTTGCATATAAGACATATGAAAGAAACTTTTAATTTTTATTTAGGAATAAAAAAACAAAAAAAAATCCACCTGATCGAGTAAATTTTTGAAACACTTTTGAAACTCACTTGAAGTAATTTTAAGTTATGGACTATCATAAGGAACTAATAACAATAATATTCGAATTATGCGAAGAAACTCATCATTGTTTAGGACATATTTCTAACTAAACTAAATTAGGCACATGTTTTGGAAAAAGTAAATACAAGAATTCTATATGGTAACTAATGAAATTTTTTACAATTTTTCTTCTTTATTTAACTACATACAATCTCCTAACGCTTATAAGACTAAGTAATTTTGAAAAAGTTCTTTCGTTGCATTATAATTCATAAAATTTAGTAAAAATACAATAAAAAAAATAATCATCTTGATTGATATACAGTTTATCAGTAAAATTTAGAATTTAAATGTAAAATCAAAATGCATAACAACAATCTTAAAGAAAAAAAAGGAAAAAGGTTCAATAAATTATATTCAGGCAATAAATTATGCTCATTAATTATCGTTCAATGCATTAATAAAAAATATTAAATAAAATAATAAAAAAGGAAAAATTAAATAAAATAAAAAACAGTAGTATTCCAAACGATTTTATAATAAAAATCACGTGAAAAAAAGTTTTTAAAAAATATATATTAAAAAAATATAAAGTTCCAAACGATTTTTAAAAAAAAGTGAATAAAATTTAATAAAAGACACGTGAAAGTAATTTAAATAAATAAATAAGAATAGCTTGCAAATGAAATTTAAAAATAAATAAATAAACCAATAAGAAACGTTGAAAGTTGTCCAGGACATCACTGACCCACTTTCCCAAAACAATACCCATGTGTTTCCTATTTAATAACAACAATACAAATAAATGAAAGTAAAAAATAAAGTAAATATATAGTTTGATAAAATAAATATAGGTAATAATAAAAATAAATTAAAGCAAACAATAGACGAATATATCGTCTGATAAAATAAAAATTCAATGAAGTTAATTTCACTAATCCTACTACAGGCGTTATTTTAAATTTCACAAAACCATTAATAAAGTTTTTTAAATATTTATCAAATATTAACTTGTTTATTTAACATTTATATTCTTAATATTTATTTTTTTAGTGATTATTGGTTGAAAATAAATAAATTTTATTAAATAAAAATAATATTTAATTCATTCCTACATAGATTAAAAATAAATACTAGATGTTTAAGAAGAAAGGAAATTATTTATCTTAGAGAGGTTCATGCTAAGAAATAAGATTAAAGAAATAATTGTTTGAATAAAAAGATAGAAACATGAAATCAGGATGAAAAAAGAGTAATAAGATGTTTGAATTGAAGAAATTGAAGAAATGATTGAATTTGAAGAAATAAAGCAAAGACAATAAAAATGTTTGTTTCATGAACATTATTTAACTTACTGTAATTATTACTTGAATTAATTTTTAATCAAAAAGTGTAAATTGAGTATAAAATATTCTGTATTTCCTTATTATTACAATCATTTAATAAAACCACAAAGCATGCCTCTAAATTAAAAGCAACGACAAAAAATACAAAATAAACCTACAAGTTTTTCCATCTTTGGCGAACATTTTGAAAATTTGGCGCTGAAAATTTGGCGATAATATTAACACCATTTAAAAAAAGCAGAAAAGTCAGGAAATATTAAGTATTTTACAATGCACAGTTAAAAAAAAAGAAAAGATCAAATAAAATTTAAATGGAAATTTATTTTAAATTAAATCTAATCATTTAGTTCATTTAACACTTATATTTAAATTACTTAATAAATTGTTTGATTTCATTTTGGATTGTATTGATGCATTTTAATGTATAATAAATGGATACAATAAAAGATGAAATCCATGCAAAGTTATTCTTAATTTTAGCAGTTCAATGTAAAGTTATTAACCACCAAGCCTATTGTTTTTGAGGTTTCTTTTCGTTTATATTTTTTGAGGTTAGTAATAGTTTATTTTTGTAACATTTTCTGATGAATTGCTTTTCATATTACTACCGCATCTTTTATTCCCTTAACACTTTGATTAGTTTCAAAGTTTAAAGTTGAGTTTATGGCAGCTACTAAGATGTGATTGCCCTTAAATATAAACAAAAGGAAGTATAATAAATAGATATTGGAGACTCGTTCATATAGTCTCAAAAACTTCAATAGTTACAAATTTGAGTAAAAGAAGTGAAGTTGAAGAAGTGAAAACAAAGCTTAAAAATTAATAATAAATTAATTTTCGATATTATTTAACTATCAGTAAATTATTCGATTTGTGATTTAGAGAAACTGTCCTGTATTTAAAATGTCATATGGGAGAAAATCCGGAGAAATACAACCAGACAGCTTGATTGTCGATGGGCGGAGCGTTATACATGATGTCATAATCGCAGACGAGTCTCGTCATTTCTGAAAGCTGTGATTGAAAAGGATGTCACTGTCGAAACTCAGCCACCGTCGTGCATTATGTTCCATATGTGACCACTGGATGTGAGAGTACGCATAATTACACTAAAATAATTACGTTTTATTATTATTTTGAAATCAAAAAATATAATTTAATCATTAACGTTAGTTTAAGTAAGATTAAAAATAATGTTCTTTGAATTCTATTAGTATGTAAGTTATAGCATTTTTAGTGAAGCAACTTTTGTTTGTTTGGAAAAATGGATAAAAAGGAATTTTGTGTGTTAATTAAAGCATTGCTTTTAGGCGAAAAAAAATACTATTGAAGCCAAGGCTTGGCTGGATAAACATTATTCGGACTTTGCACCAGGAAAATCAACCGTAGAGAAGTGGTTTCCTAAATTTAAACGAGCCGAAATGAGCACCGAGGACGATGCACGCCCCAAAGAAGCTGTTACCGACGAAAACATCAAAACAGTCCACAAAATAATTTCTGATAACCGTAAAGTTGATTGAGATAGCTGAGACACTAAATATATCAAAGGAACGTGTTGGACATATCGTGAATGAATATTTGGATATGCGAAAGCTCTGTTCAAAGTGGGTGCCGCGCGAGCTGACAATCGACCAAAAACAACAACGAATTGATGATTCTATTGTTTTTACATTAACATAGTCTTCATACTTAATTTAAAGTCGATTTCGATAATTTGAAAAGTTTTCCGTTAAAAATTATTCCGTGGTTCACCACCCACCATTTTTTTTTTCTTTATCGTCGTTCTAATTCAATCTCTTGAGGTTTTCTCGTAGTTGAAAAAAAAAACACCCGAACATCAACTCTGTTGTTGACTAAAAAGAGTGATGATTTAATTAACACTCGAAAACAGTCTTAAACGCCGGTGAAAAGAAACCCTCACCCCCCGCCCCCTTTCCCCTTTGTATAAAAACAAATTTCGATTTTCATCTCCGTATATACGTTCTACTTCCTATCTTCCGGAAATGGAGTGCAAAAAAAAAAGATGGCAATGGATCCAGAAGATTGAAAAGGAAGTAAAATGCGGAAGCCTCCTAAAAAGAAGAGCAAATGAAGTTCCTTGCTTTGTGGAATAAATGAAAGAAAGATGCAATGGTGATAAAGGACTGAGAAAGAAGAATAAAAATTAAATAAAAAAAATTAAATAAAAATTGAGGTGTATGCAATGTTCTTTTATTTTCCGATTTTATTTCATTCTTTTTTTTCCCTGCTCTTCCTCTCGGTTATTTTTTGTGCCGGGTGCCGAAATGGAAAAAGTAGAGTTAGTTACCCAAATCGCTGGTTCGCATCTTTGAGGTGCTCCGGAAGGAAGTGTAACCATGGCAACGAAATGACAGTTGATTTGAGGGGCCGTGTCGTGTGCGAGGCACGGATGATAAATGGAGTGACACGCTATGGAGCATATTATTCGCGTCGTAAACAGCTCCCTGCAAATATGTAGCATATCAAACGCAAGCAGACTTAGCAAGGTGGATAAAATGGTTAAACGGAACTGAACTACGATATTTAAAATTCTTTTCTATTTATATTAAATAATTCGGCTGGAATAATCTAATGGATAGCGAGTTTGGTTACCTATGCACGGTAGTCGAATTCGAAACCCATCAAATATAACTGAATCATGGATGGACACTATAAACTTTTATCTAAAGCAGCTGGCAAATAATTAGACAGTTATCTTTTTTTACGAAATGCAAGGGCTGCACCGACGTTACTCACTTAGCACTACCCATGAAGTGGGTATAGTCTGAATATCAGCTACAGATACGGAGTAACAATCCCCCCTTCCCCAACGCTCATATTATACCTGGACCTATGTATAAAGTTGATTAAGAACCAGTGCAAACATCAAACCTGAGCTCGATTAACGGGGCCAAATGCTAAATATTACAAACGTTATCCAGTCTCCTCGTTTCTTTAAACAGTGTCTACAACAAGGCTCATCGGATTGAACCTTATGCTCACCATTGTGGTACGTTCACACTGAGCCACGAGAAAGCATTCATTGAAACGGATTTCACCATCGAACCTAAGCCCTCCTGGACGCTTGCTACACACGTGATCACTAGTTCATGTGACAATACGCATAATTATTTTAAACGTTTCCTCTTTATTAATATTTCGAATTCAAAAAATATAAATTATTCATTTACGTTAGTTTAAGTAGCATTGCAAGTAACATTCCTTGAATTCTATCATTTTTACATTATAATGGTCTTATTTAAATCTTCTGACTTAATTTAAAGTCAATTTCGTTTATTTTAAAAGTTTCCATTTAAAAATGTTTCCGTGGGGTTCCCCAGCCCCTTTTTTACGAATTCTAATTCACTCTGTTGGGGTTTTCACGCAGTTAAGAAAAAAAAAAAAAAAAAAAACCCGAACATCAACTCTGTTGTTGACTAAAAGAGTGATGATTTAATTAACACTCGAAAACAGTCTTAAACACCGGCAAAAAGGCCCTACCCTACCTCCTATCCCTCCCCCCTGGTACAAGAACAAATTTCGATTTTCATCTCCGTATGTACGTTCTACTTCCTATATTCCGGAAATGGAGTGCAGAAAAAAAAATGACAATGGATCCAGAAGATTGAAAAGGAAGTAAAATGCGGAAGCCGGTCTCTTAAAAAGAAGAGCAAATGAAGTTCCTTGCTTTGTGGAATAAATGAAAGAAAGATGCAATGGTGATAAAGGACTGAGAAAGAAGAATAAAAATTAAATAAAAAAAATTAAATAAAAATTGAGGTGTATGCAATGTTCTTTTATTTTTCCGATTTTATTTCATTCTTTTTTTTCCCTGCTCTTCCTCTCGGTTATTTTTTGTGCCGGGTGCCGAAATGGAAAAAGTAGAGTTAGTTACCCAAATCGCTGGTTCGCATCTTTGAGGTGCTCCGGAAGGAAGTGTAACCATGGCAACGAAATGACAGTTGATTTGAGGGGCTGTGTCTTGTGCTAGCCGCGGATGATAAATGGACTGGCACGCTGTGGAGCATATTACTCGCGTCGTAAACAGCTCCGTGCAAATATGTAGCATATCAAACGTAGGCAGACTTTACAAGTTGGATAAAATGGGTAAACGTGACTGAATTAAGTTATTTAAAAATGAGTCATATTTATTTCAAATAATTCGGAAGTAGTAACCTAACGGATAACGAGTTGGGTTTACTAAAAAGGGGAACTGAGTTCGAAACCTATCAAATAAAACTGAATCAGGGATGGACAGTATAGACTTTTTTGCCTAACGTTGCTGGCAAATACCCAGATAGTTATCTTTATGCCATAAGCAAAGGCTTCAAAAACCCGTTACTCACTTAGGACTACGCATGGGATACGTGTAGCCTGAAGATAAGCTACGTATGCGGAGTAACTATACCCCCCGCAACGGCCATATTAGACTGGGACTTACAGTTTAAAGTGGATTCCGAAAAATTACAAGAATCGAACCTAAAACTTGTGGTACCGAGCGGTAGAGCGCTAGCCACTCGGCCGATAGACCACTCCTTTGTCATCTATTTAAGCAATATAATTTAAACTAATTTACTTTCTTCAATTGCAAAATTTAATAGTTAAACTTGTAAGCAGGAATGGGGTTCTATTTGATTCGAATAGAAAGGGAGAA
>BPLQ01015464.1:0-69335 GCA_021605075.1 Caerostris darwini
TGATTTCCGTGAAATAGGAGATACGACGCTTCATGCAGTTGAACTATGGAGCACATAACAGTTAGGAACAGCACACAGAAATAAACTTGTTACTTCACGTTGAAGGTAAACAAGCCCATCTGACAAGGCCTTCATTACTTTCAGTACAAAGCAAAGGGACCTTAACACTTAAACATGCATTTATCTTTGGAAAAATTGTTTGCCCTGTAGAAAAGTCACGTAACCATAACTTACGCTGTCCGCATTGATTTCCGTGAAATAGGAGATACAACGCTTCATGCAGTTGAACTATGAAGCATAACAGTTAGAACAGCACACAGAAATAAACTTGCTACTTCACGTTGAAGGTAAACAAGCCTATCTGATAAGGCCTTGGGGAAGGTCTTCATTACTTTCAGTACAGAAAAGCCGAAGGGACCTTAACATATGCATTTATCTGTCGGAAAACTTGTTTGCCCTGTATGAAAAAAGTCACGTAACCATAACTTACGCTGTCCGCATTGATTTCCGTGAAATAGGAGATACGACGCTTCATGGAGTTGAACTATGAAGCATAACAGTTAGAACAGCACACAGAAATAAACTTGTTACTTCACGTTGAAGGTAAACAAGCCCATCTCATAAGGCCTTAAGGAAGGTCTTCATTACTTTCAGTACAAAGCAAAGGGACCTTAACACTTAAACATGCATTTATCTTTGGACTTGTTTGCCCTGTAGAAAAGTCACGTAACCATAACTTACGCTGTCCGCATTGATTTCCGTGAAATAGGAGATACGACGCTTCATGCAGTTGAACTATGGAGCACATAACAGTTAGAACAGCACACAGAAATAAACTTGTTACTTCACGTTGAAGGTAAACAAGCCCATCTGACAAGGCCTTCATTACTTTCAGTACAAAGCAAAGGGACCTTAACACTTAAACATGCATTTATCTTTGGAAAAATTGTTTTGCCCTGTAGAAAAGTCACGTAACCATAACTTACGCTGTCCGCATTGATTTCCGTGAAATAGGAGAAACGACCCTTCATGGAGTTGAACTATGTAGCTATGCAGTTAGAACAGCACACAGAAATAAACTTGTTACTTCACGTTGAAGGTAAACAAGCCCATCTGATAAGGCCTTAAGGAAGGTCTTCATTACTTTCAGTACAAAGCAAAGGGACCTTAACACTTAAACATGCATTTATCTTTGGAAAAATTGTTTGCCCTGTAGAAAAGTCACGTAACCATAACTTACGCTGTCCGCATTGATTTCCGTGAAATAGGAGATACGACGCTTCATGCAGTTGAACTATGGAGGAGCATAACAGTTAGAACAGCACACAGAAATAAACTTGTTACTTCACGTTGAAGGTAAACAAGCCCATCTGACAAGGCCTTCATTACTTTCAGTACAAAGCAAAGGGACCTTAACACTTAAACATGCATTTATCTTTGGAAAAATTGTTTGCCCTGTAGAAAAGTCACGTAACCATAACTTACGCTGTCCGCATTGATTTCCGTGAAATAGGAGAAACGACCCTTCATGGAGTTGAACTATGAAGCATAACAGTTAGGCAGCACACACAGAAATAAACTTGTTACTTCGTTGAAGGTAAAAACAGCCCATCTGATGAAGACCTTAGGGAAGGTCTTCATTACTTTCAGTACAAACAAAGGGACCTTAACACTTAAAAACATGCATTTATCTTTGGAAAATTGTTTGCCCCTGTAGAAAAGTCACGTAACCATAACTTACGCTGTCCGCATTGATTTCCGTGAAATAGAGATACGACGCTTCATGCAGTTGAACTATGGAGCATAACAGTTAGAAGCAAGCACCACAGAAATAAACTTGTTACTTCACGTTGAAGGTAAAACAAGCCTCATCTGATAAGGCCTTCATTACTTTCAGTACAAAGCAAAGGGACCTTAACATAAACATGCATTTATCTTTGGAAAAATTGTTTGCCCTGTAGAAAAGTCACGTAACCATAACTTACGCTATCCGCATTGATTTCCGTGAAATAGGAGATACGACGCTTCATGCAGTTGAACTATGGGCATAACAGTTAGAACAGCATGAAATAAACTTGTTACTTCGTTGAAGGTAAACAAGCCCATCTGACAAGGCCTTCATTACTTTGAGTACAAAGCAAAGGGACCTTAACACTTAAACATGCATTTATCTTTGAAATTATTGTTTGCCTTGTAGAAAAGTCACGTAACCATAACTTACGCTGTCCGCATTGATTTCGTGAAATGGGAGAAACGACGCTTCATGCAGTTGAACTATGGAGCATAACAGTTAAAGACAGCACACAGAAATAAACTTGTTACTTCACGTTGAAGGTAAACAAGCCCATCTGATAAGGCCTTCATTACTTTCAGTACAAAGCAAAGGGACCTTAACATGGCATGCATTTATCTTTGGAAAAATTGTTTTGCCCTGTAGAAAAGAATCCACGTAACCATAACTTACGCTGTCCGCATTGATTTCCGTGAAATAGGAGATACGACGCTTCATGCAGTTGAACTATGGACATAACAGTTAAAGACAGCACACAGAAATAAACTTGTTACTTCACGTTGAAGGTAAACAAGCCCATCTGATAAGGCCTTCATTACTTTTCCAGTACAAAGCAAAGGGACCTTAACACTTAAACATGCATTTATCTTTGGAAAAATTGTTTGCCCTGTAGAAAAGTCACGTAACCATAACTTACGCTGTCCGCATTGATTTCCGTGAAATAGAGATACGACGCTTCATGTAGTTAGAACTATGAGCATAACAGTTAGAACAGCACAGAAATAAACTTGTTACTTCACGTTGAAGGGTAAACAAGCCCATCTGATAAGGCCTTCTATTACTTTCAGTACAAAGCAAAGGACCCAACACTTAAAACATGCATTTATCTTTGGAAAAATTGTTTGCCCTGTAGAAAAGTCACGTAACCATAACTTACGCTGTCCGCATTGATTTCCGTGAAATAGGAGATACGACGCTTCATGCAGTTGAACTATGGAGCATAACAGTTAGAACAGCACACAGAAATAAACTTGTTACTTCACGTTGAAGGTAAACAAGCCCATCTGACAAGGCCTTCATTACTTTCAGTACAAAGCAAAGGGACCTTAACACTTAAACATGCATTTATCTTTGGAAAATTGTTTGCCCTGTAGAAAAGTCACGTAACCATAACTTACGCTGTCCGCATTGATTTCCGTGAAATAGAGATACGACGCTTCATGCAGTTGAACTATGGAGCATAACAGTTAGAACAGCACACACAGAAATAAACTTGTTACTTCACGTTGAAGGTAAACAAGCCCATCTGATAAGGCCTTCATTACTTTCAGTACAAAGCAAAGGGACCTTAACACTTAAACATGCATTTATCTTTGGAAAAATTGTTTGCCCTGTAGAAAAGTCACGTAACCATAACTTACGCTGTCCGCATTGATTTCCGTGAAATAGAGAAACGACGCTTCATGCAGTTGAACTATGGAGCATAACAGTTAGAACAGCACACAGAAATAAACTTGTTATTTCACGTTGAAGGTAAACAAGCCCATCTGATAAGGCCTTCATTACTTTCAGTACAAAGCAAAGGGACCTTAACACTTAAACATGCATTTATCTTTGGAAAATTGTTTGCCCTGTAGAAAAGTCACGTAACCATAACTTACGCTGTCCGCATTGATTTCCGTGAAATAGGAGATACGACGCTTCATGCAGTTGAACTATGGAGCATAACAGTTAGAACAGCACACAGAAATAAACTTGTTACTTCACGTTGAAGGTAAACAAGCCCATCTGACAAGGCCTTCATTACTTTCAGTACAAAGCAAAGGGACCTTAACACTTAAACATGCATTTATCTTTGGAAAAATTGTTTGCCTTGTAGAAAAGTCACGTAACCATAACTTACGCTGTCCGCATTGATTTCCGTGAAATAGGAGAAACGACGCTTCATGCAGTTGAACTATGGAGCATAACAGTTAGAACAGCACACAGAAATAAACTTGTTATTTCACGTTGAAGGTAAACAAGCCCATCTGATAAGGCCTTCATTACTTTCAGTACAAAGCAAAGGGACCTTAACACTTAAACATGCATTTATCTTTGGAAAATTGTTTGCCCTGTAGAAAAGTCACGTAACCATAACTTACGCTGTCCGCATTGATTTCCGTGAAATAGGAGATACGACGCTTCATGCAGTTGAACTATGGAGCATAACAGTTAGAACAGCACACAGAAATAAACTTGTTATTTCACGTTGAAGGTAAACAAGCCCATCTGATAAGGCCTTCATTACTTTCAGTACAAAGCAAGGGGACCTTAACACTTAAACATGCATTTATCTTTGGAAAAATTGTTTGCCCTGTGGAAAAGTCACGTAACTATAATTTACGCTGTCCGCATTGATTTCCGTGAAATAGGAGAAACGACGCTTCATGCAGTTGAACTATGGAGCATAACAGTTAGAACAGCACACAGAAATAAACTTGTTACTTCACGTTGAAGGTAAACAAGCCCATCTGACAAGGCCTTCATTACTTTCAGTACAAAGCAAAAGGGACCTTAACACTTAAACATGCATTTATCTTTGGAAAAATTGTTTGCCCTGTAGAAAAGTCACGTAACCATAACTTATGCTGTCCGCATTGATTTCCGTGAAATAGGAGATACGACGCTTCATGCAGTTGAACTATGGAGCATAACAGTTAGAACAGCACACAGAAATAAACTTGTTACTTCACGTTGAAGGTAAACAAGCCCATCTGATAAGGCCTTAAGGAAGAATTTTTAGCATTTAAAATTCATTGTCTTGTTTCAATGGTCCTAATGTGTATGATTGAAGAGGAATATTCTATTAGTAAAATACAAATATAAAAATACCAATACTTTTATTGGTTTTTGGATCATTCAGAAAGTCATTTATGATTCTTTTTTCAGGTTCTTAGAACTTGAAACAATTGTATAAATACGCCTTCATACCTCTGCTAAGAGCATGAAAATGCTGCTTACTTTGCAAATTGACTTAAAACATTTTTAATTAGATACGAAAACCTAATGAAAAAAACATCGCTTAAAAATTAAAAGAATGTATTTAAGTTTAAGCGTCTGGAAAGATCTACTGTAAAAAAATACTGAATATGTAATCTAGGAGAGTCCAATTTGAAGTCAAAATTGCTTATTAAACTGAAAATTGCAATTATTTATGCATGAATAAATATTACATGTTATAAAAATGTTATCACTGTTAAATTTTCCATAATTTGTAGATAATAATTATTTATCTGTTTTGAAACTTTAAACTCGTGCATGCTTTATAAAACACATCCATTTCTTGCAATTAATTTTCTAAAGTAGAAAATTTTCCTTTAAATAAAATTTCGTTTCAAATACTTAAGTGCTTTAATTCAGTTTGGTAGTTTTTGAAATATCCCAAATTTTTTTAAGAAATAAAAAAATAAAGGTTTTTCAAATGAAATTTAAAAAAAAATGTATCATTACTTCTTTTGTGATTGCTAAATTGTATCTTATTTTTAATTTATTAAAATAAGCTTTCATAAGACTGTTTTAAATATCTTTCAATCTGTTACATTTCATAAAAATATTAATTCTCTAAAGTTTATGTTAATTCTTTATTTTCCATACTTTATAATGTTTTAAAATGTTTATGATCAATTATTGCTCAATTTTGAATGTCCAGAAATTATCCAAGAAAAAAAAATTAATTTCACACTCATTTATTTGTGTAAACTTTAAATTAATAGAATAAAGTAATTAATTTATATATTAAAAAAGTAAAATCTGAAATGCTTTTATCGAAAGAAAAAAAAAAAAACACTCAATATAGTTTAAAAAAATTATTTCTAAAACATTTATTTATAAAAATATGTATGTTATGGACAAATTCAAAATAATTATTGATGTGGTTTAGTAGGAGATTGATTATAAATAGAAATAGTGGTTATTGCACTATTAATCTCTGCAGGGAAGGTGGTATGTGATTAGGAAATAAAAAAATAAAGTATTTAATTAAGTATTAAATTAAAAAAAAGTTATCACTCTAGTCAGGAACGTCACTTTATCAAAATAAATAGATATTAAAAATACTATAAAATTTTATTTACAAAAAATAATTAATACTAAGTAAACTATTTCTAATGAATTTTATGACAAAGTGTATAAACTATCTAGTTTACTGAAATTTATAAAACCGACAACTTAAAGTTGAATTAAATGTTAAAAATTCTATGGAACGTTGAATATGAAAATTTAGGCAAAAATATAATTTCTGAAACTCTTGTTCGGTATCATATATTTACATTAATTAAAAAAGAATATTTAAACTTCTTATCACTCTTATATCATAAGAGAATAAATCATAACATATGCAAACAGATTCAAATAAAAATAATTTAATTTAGAAATTAATTAATAAATTCAGTTCACTTTTCTTAATTCAGAAAAGTACAATGAATTTATTTAATGTAACAATATTATAATACAATAAAATTATTATAAAAATAAATTTATATATGATATAGTAAAATCGAAGATTTTGAATTTTAAAAAAGTAATTATATTTATGAAAACACATACTACAATAATGAAATCACAGATATTAATAAAAATATTTATAGTTACGAAAAAAAGACGATAATGATAATGTAAGTAGAATTATATCCGGAACATTTGTAAGAAAAAAAATAATTTTAAATATAGACAAATAAATTTCAAAATAATTTTATGAAAATGTATCATGCCATAAAAAATTATTACAATAATGAATTTAATAATATATACACAATTAAAATAGCAAATGCAGATGATCATAAAACGACAGAATCTAGAAAATTAAACATGTTATCCATCATTCTAAATATAAAGACAATCCTGATAATCCTTATTATATAATTAGATACATATAGTAAAATCGAAGCTTTAGAATTTAAAAAAAAGTAATTATATTTATGAAAACACATACTACAATAATTAAATCACAGATATTAATAAAATTATTTACAGTTACAAAAAAAAAGACGATAATGATAATGTAAGTATAATTATATCCGGAACGTTTGTAAGAAAAAAATTAATTTTAAATATAGATAAATAAATTTCAAAATACTGCTAATAAATCTAATAAAAATAAATCTACGACTGAAACTATAAACATCCAAATTTAACAATAACTTATGTAATTAAATATAATTCAAAGGCTATCAATATTTTAAATAGAATGAAAAAAAATATTTCAAGAGTTGATGATTTAGAACATTTTAAAGAGGATATTGGAAAGTTATTATTTCATCTGCATTAATTTATCTAGTAAACATATCAAAATCCCTATAAAAAATATTTTTTTTTCATTTTTTTTATATTTTTTCAATGTACTTATACATTTAATATTCATAAAAACTTTCTATATTTTCGCATTTAAAATAAGTTATGGAATCAAATTCAATAAAAGTTTCTTCAGCAAATGTAAGATCACTTATAAATGTTTGCTTACATATAGATATTTTAATTGAATCTTCAATTTTAAATTTCTGTTTTATTATGTTTTCTATGAATAAATTTTTACAGATTTTTTTGTGAATTTTCTTAGTTATAGCAAAGAATTTTTATATTTCTTGCAAATTTTTTTTTTCTTGAATTAAAATATTATTGTGCTACGAGTTATTAAAAATTGTAGTAAAATCTGTTCGATTTTTCTATTGCTTTTTTTCAACTGACCTATTAAAACGTTTGTTAATCATACAGTTTTTTTAATTCACTCTAAATTCCATTGCTGATATTCATTTTGATTCAAAACAATCAAATAGATCAATCTTTGTTTGGATTGTGCTCTACAATCATTTTGTGCACATTGTAGACTAATTAGATCGGTTCGGTCTGTTCGGTTTTTCTATTGCTTTTTTTCAACTGACCAACTAAAACGTTTGTTAATCATACAGTTTTTTTAATTCATTCTAAATTGCATTGCTGAAATTCATTTTTGATTCAAAACAATCAGATAGATCCATTTTTGTTTGGATTGTGCTCTACAATTATTTTGTGCACATTGTAGACTAATTAGATCGGTTCGGTCTGTTCGGTTTTTCTATTGCTTTTTTTCAACTGACCAACTAAAACGTTTGTTAATCATACAGTTTTTTTAATTCACTCTAAATTGCATTGCTGATATTCATTTTTGATTCAAAACAATCAAATAGATCAATCTTTGTTTGGATTGTGCTCTACAATCATTTTGTGCACATTGTAGACTAATTAGATCGGTTCGGTCTGTTCGGTTTTTCTATTGCTTTTTTTCAACTGACCAACTAAAACGTTTGTTAATCATACAGTTTTTTTAATTCATTCTAAATTGCATTTTCCGAAATTCATTTTTGATTCAAAACAATCAGATAGATCCATCTTTGTTTGGATTGTGCTCTACAATCATTTTGTGCACATTGTAGACTAATTAGATCGGAACCCACAGTTTAACATGGATTCTGAACCACTAACAAAATCCCTGCCATCACAGGATTCGAACCTGATGCCTGAGGTTCCAAAGGCCAGAGCACTGGCCAATTGGCCATCAGGCTACCCATCTTTGTTTGGGATAATATAATAACTGGAGGAGTAGAACTTATCATTATCAGTAACCGAATCTTATTATTATAACTTTATCGGTAATTAATAATAACTTATTAATTATGATATTGAGGATAAACTGGTGTATCTAGATACACTATTTTTATCCGCAATATAAACGATAATTTAATGAATAACTCTCATAAACTAGAAATGTGCTAGACTCGTAGTCCAGTGATATCTTGGTCACCTAGCTAGCAGAAAGGCTCATGTTTAAATCCTCTGGAAGAGACTATTGCAATCACTAATTTCAGAAATTAGAATAAATGTTTTAAAGCCTCTTTTATTTACAATGTGTCTGCTTGACGGGAGTTTTCCAGGTTCTCTTCTATACGACACAAAGATTCAGCACAGTTATTTCTATAAGATTAGTTTGAATATAATACCTACTCCATCAGCAACCACCGGTGGAAAAATGATGCATACATTAGGGGAACCCGAGGACTTGCCAAATAATGAGTAAGGAAAAACCTTCTTTCAAGATGCGACTGCAAGAAAAAGCATCGGTAATGCTCTGGACGCATAGTGGAGAAGACATTTTCCAGAACCAAAGCATCTTTAATAAAAGAGTCTTTAAGCAAATACAGAATCAATACCGAATGCTGATCTTATTTCGGATGTCACATCTTGTCTCGTAAGACTGCAGTGGAAAAGAGAATCTTATGGATAAAATCCTGTTTTCCCGTTTTCTTGCTGGTGCTCCTGCGGGAGACATTGGTTTGCCTGTCACATCCGATAATCGATTCATATCTCGCGGAGTAATCGATTTGATGGAAATGAAATCGGAATCGAAAAGCAATAAATGTCACATTCTCTACAGCAGTATTAAAAAGTTAAACATAATGAAACTTATTTTTATAGCATGTGTCAGACACAATGTTAAATTTTAAAGTTACAAAATCGTACGAACTTCTATATTCAGTAACTATAAAAAATAAAGCTAATTTTAATCAGTTTTAATCATAAAATAGTCATTTATTTTTAATTCAAGATTAAAATAAAATTAAAATTGTCATAATATCATCAATTGTATGGTTTTAACGATAATGTTAATATATGTATATTTTAATTGCTTTAGATGATCAGTTAATATTCATAAGAATATAAATTATATCTTTTAAAGATGCTCTGTTTACAAATGTTTAAAGAAATTCATTATAAAATTAAAAATATTTATGAATCAACGCTTAATTTTCGATTTAATTTAGTTTGTTTTAAAATAATTAGAGGACATATGAATACGAATTCTTTGATCAATCTCTCTTTTGAATAAAATTTATTAGGATTTTTTTGTTGATTTCTTAAAGAGTTCTCTTACCCTATTTTTGTATTTATTTTTATTATTTCATATTTTGTATCTACCTATGCAAATTTTCTCGTTTCTCTTTTAATGTTTATGCAAGCTTAAGATCTTTAGCGGAAGACTATACCCACTTCAAATTTTAAATAAATTAATTTTTAATTTTCTTTTATCCGGTTTTCGGTAAATATTTTGATAGAGTTTATTAGGACGCACATAATTTATATCTAATAAGTACTATTATGACTTTTTTCCACAAATCCTTTGTGGCTTGATGGTCAGTTAGTTAGCGCTCTAGTTTACGGTACCATAGGCTTCAGGTTCCAATCCCAGCGGTGGCATGGATATTTGTTAGTGGTTCGGAATCCATATTAAACTGTAGAGATCCATGTGTAACTAGCCCAAAGCGGGCACAAAATGACTGTAGAGGGATAAATCAAATCTGCAAGTTAATTGTGTTTCTAAAATCTCCTTGCTCCTTACCTTCTTATTTTTATTGTACATAATTAGCCAACGGCCATACCATGCTGAATATACCGGTTCTCGTTAGATCACCGAAGTCAAGCATCATTGGGCGCGGTCCGTACTTGGGTGGGTGACCACCTGGGAACACCGCTTGCCGTTGGCATTCATACATTTGGGACCTGAATGGCCGAATATCTAGCGCTCTGGCGCTCGGTGCCACAGGTTTCGTGTTCGAATCCCGGCGGTGCCATGGATGTTTGTCGGAATCCACTTTAAGCCGTAGGTCCCGGTCTCCTATGACTGTAAGAGCGTCACGGAGCCAAAGTCAGACCTCTACCTACGGGTGTTCCATCACAACAGAAGCTGCTTCCTTCCCCTTCAGTCATGAGTACATGTGGGCTCGTGGGCTTGGCCAGCCAAGTGGGATAAGAAACAACAAACAAAACAACAACATAATTATTTTTGTAATTCTTTATGGGTTTAAAACCTACAATAAATTAAGATTTTGAATTATATTTAAAATGACTTATAAAAGATTTTTTAGAAAATGTGGAATTGCTATCTCCTGACTAGAATAAAAAGAGTGTTTTTTATGTCTTCTAGAGGTAGATTTGGCAACCCTTTTAAACAGCAAAAGTTTCAAAAAAAAAAAAAAAATAGAAAGGGACAAAACAAATAATACTATTCTCTTCTCATTTTATGGTCTATTTGCTTATTTATTTGTCGTTTACGAAAGTTTGCAAGAATTCTACGCATTGAATTCCTGTTTTCCCAGAAGTAATTCCTGGAAACAAAGACAGAAAAACAAGTCTAGACTTGACTTCGTCATATTACTTGTGACTTGGCATTTAGAAGTAAGAATCATTTAGAAGAGATTAAATTAACAATCCAAAAGTATATTTTAAAACTTTAAATAAAAATAAAGTCTTTTATAAAAATTGTTTTTTTCTTCTACTTTTGATGCAGGCTCATTATATTTGATTTTCAATTGCAATTACTTCAAGAAATAATGATATTATTTGATGATTACCTTTTAGCCATTTAAAAAATATATACATTTTATTACGGATTAATTCTTTTTATATAAAAATTAATATATTATTTTTATTTTATAAGTTAACATATTGAAAATTCATTGCATCAGTTATAATCAGTATACACACGTCAATATGAATTCTTGGTAACAAAAATAAAAATGAAAATATTTAATTGTTAAACATTATACTTCTGTTAAAATGTGCTTGATTTTATTATTTAATTAAATTTCTGTTGCAATATTTGTGTACTATATTATCCTTACTGAATCTTCAATATAAAATTATCATCAATCAAAAATCTATAGAATAAATCGTGACTAATTTTTATTATGAAAGTCAGTCTAAAAATCAAAGAAGTTATTCACAAAATATCAATACCATCGTTCTTAATCAGCAGTTAAAAAAATATTTTGTGGAATTTAATAACACGTTTTATAACGTTAGTTAAATCTTTCACAATACAATCAACTTTAAAGTTATTTAACAAAAAAATTACAAATTATTTACCAAATTAGTGATATCTTAGACATTTATTATGATAAATTGTTAAGTGACGTTATTTTTAAATCCGTTTTTTCAACCAATTGAATAAAAAAAATTAAATCAGAAATAATTGTAAGAGTAAGACATAAATTAAAATCTAGTGAAATAGTCGTGCTTCCTCCTACACACTGACAAAAGAGCCCCCTGTGGCATTCTTTAGAAATGGTCATTCGGCCTCGAGACTCTCACCCGAGGGGAAGTGAGGCGCAACCTGCTCTCGTGATGAGAAAAGTTTAGTTTATTGTCTCTTCTTCCTGAGAAGAAATACATTTACCATAGTTGGCCATTTACCATAGTGTATTAGTTGGCCTAGACTCTTAGTCTCTCACCCGGAGAGGAAGTATATTCTGCGCATGCTGTGCGTAGTTGAGTATCGGGTTTTCGGCTCAAATGTAGAATCTTTCAACAAATCAATAAATATATGACTTTAAATGAGTTAAATATTGTATTCTTGAATTGTATGTGTGTGGTGTTTGTGCGTGAGCAAATAAAGCTGTGAGCAACTCAATAATCTGTTTCCAAAAACCCAACCCTGTTGCTCTGGTTGCCAAACCTGCTCACTGCAGTATTATTTAACATATTTCTTTGGAAATTGTAAATAATACAATGTATTTAACGCAAATTATTCTTGATAGCAATATGAGTATTATGAAAGTATAAAAAATACATTGGTGAGCAAAACGTAAGTTGCAATGTATTTTTTTTTAGTCATTTTGCGCACACTTTAGGCTAATTAGACCTACACTTACAGTTTACCTCGGATTTCGAACCAATAACGGAACATCCATGCCTGCGAACCTGAAGCCTGTGGTACGAAAGGCGAGAGCGCTAACCAATTGGCCATCAGGCCACATGCAATTTTTAAGCAGAGAGCAACAAATTATACATATTATTAGTGTAATGAATATGAAATTCTGTAGAAAGATGATTGATTAGTGCAAATATTAGAAACAATATATCATAGATGACAAACCATACAAAAGGTGAGTAGTCAGCGCATGCAAACAAGACTACAATAATAACGAGGATAATGAAGGTTAAGGATAGACGAGGTTAGTGAAGAAGAGAGTTCGTAATTGCAATGTGGCTAGAAAAATCTGTCTGAATAACTTTACACGGGATAGAATTATCTGAGGCCTGGGGAGAAGCGCAGTGAAAAAAAACATCCTTTCACAAGCTTGGATACATATGTAAGAAAGGTTGCTGGTAATCAGCAAAGAAAACTGCGCAAACGCAGGACTGATATATCCTCCTGGAGGCAAAAAGAGATTGATATTAGTGGGCAACATAGTTCAGCATTTATGTACTGTATTAGGAAGACAGCCATAGCACTAACTACATGTTTACTAAAAGTAGAATATACAACTACCATTCTTAATACTGCATCCCATTAACAGCTGTTCATTGATGGCACTTTTTAGACAGCTTTAAGCATGATAAAGACTGCACAATTCATTAATAGAGTCACACTCTCGTTATAGAGGAATCTTCCCAGCTACGATTTCCAATGATAGCTGATTTGGAGAGAGGTAGAGACAACGTTTAATTCTTTATATGTAAAGTCTCTAAGTTTTATTCCTTTGACATCAGGGAAAGATCCTGTTACCATGATCCTGACATACTTGTTTATGGATACATTATGATTTTATGGCCGATAACGCCAGACCATATCAAATCCGTGCTGTTGAGCAGCGTCTGTTAAATGCACATACAACATTGTTTAGGCAGAACACTACATTCATTTAAGTAACGAATAACATGTCTGAAATACGATCGATATACTTATTTGGTTACATGTTTATTAAATATAGTCTAATTAACTATATTTCTTAACGATTATAGGACTATTTATTAGAAGAGTCTTTTTGAGGACTTTTTTTTGTTCTTCTTTCTTTTAAGCAGTCAACCACCAATGCAACTCCTTCGCTAAAGCCTTTTCTAATTTGATTCCGTACTGTATGTTTTCTATTTGTTTTTGCTTTAGTAGGTTTTAAATACAAAATAATATCTCAAGTAATCACCTCGAAGATATAAAAATTGACAATAAAAAGAAGTTTCAGCAAGAAAAAAAAAAAAAAAAACCAGTCATCGCTTAAATTTTACGCACCAGTGTTGTTGAGAAGGTTCATTTTTTAATATTTATTTAATGCATTAATTTATTATTATTATTTTTTAATATTTAACATATTGAATGTGCATTAAATATCTTTACATATTAAAAAATATTAAAAATAAACAAAGGTATGCACTTAGCTTTTTGTATTCATAAAAAAATATAAAGATTATCTTTTTTTTAGTACAGTATTTAGTTTTGTTCTAATTGTTAATTGTCATTAGTCGGGCAATACATAATGGTTTGCACTGAATTTTTTTTTATATTAGGCCATTATATTAGGCTTAATTCATGCCATTTATGTATTGAAATCGAATTAAATCTGCCAATAAGACTCTAGCAGATCTTAACAAATATATCTGACTAACTCGACTAATGGTATGTAATGGCCTTTGTAATTAGACTTTTCAGTACTTAAAGGTCAAGAATTGAGGATTAGTAATGTCTTTCACGATCACTATAAAAGAGTACTAAACATCATGTGCTTGCGTGGCATTATGGATTTGAACATAGAAGTAAATACATTGCCAAGAAATAACCTTTAATAGTTTCATTAATGAATAATAATAATAAAAAAACATTCGAGTATACCTTTACTTATTTTCATTATTGCATATATATATATATATATATATATATAATTTATTATTATTTTATAAGTTCATATATTTCAGACATCCTGTACATCTCATTAAAATGCACAATGATTTATTAAATAACGTGAGCGAAAACTCGAGAAATATCATGACATTGAAATATGGAGACTCCTGATATTTTTTAAAAAATGATTTCTTCGCAAAAAATAGGGGTACTATATTCTCTATTTAATTCTGAAGCAATTAAAGAGCAAATGTTGTTCTAATGAGATAGAGCGAGCTTGTTAACTGATAACAGCCTAGAGATTGTTATAAATATATATTTTTTATTAAAGTAGTATTTTCGGGTTGCTTGCAATCAAGTTTTAAGCCTGCGAAGATAAAGAGATCACTTAATCTTCATTAAAAACAGTTCAAGCTTTACGACACGTTTTGTCTGTCCCGTGAAATTACATTTTAAAGACACAAAAGAAATAGCACTGGATTCATTTAGAGTTCATGTTTCTGATTGCAAAATAAGTGGCCAACGCCAACTTGCCATTCCAGTTGACGTTAAAGGTACGGCGGAGTTAAATTGCACTTATTTTCCAAGCATTGTGAAGAAATTTGGTATTAAGGAGAATTGCGATTTTAAGTGATATTTTCCAGAGCTAATTAACAACTTCCATCTTTCTCGCTATTCTTTTGATTCGAATTTATAATGAAAGTCTCTGATTAACTTACTTTTGAAACAAAGTAATGCTATTCATGCGAATAATGTTATCGAATCTTAGAACTATTCATTTTATTTGTTTTATTCGTGATATAATTTAGAATTATTGATGAAATACAAGTCGTAATACATAAGTAATTCTTCCTGAGTTTTTTTTTGTCACTAGTGTGAGTACATCTTAGTACATGGCTCATCTAATTTCTGTTGTTTTTACGAAGATAAGCCCTACATTAATGTGCCAATATTCTATTCTATAGTGGAAAAGAAATGCAACTACTTCCCATTCGTGTAACATATTGGAGAAAAGAATCGAATCGACATTTTTTAGAATGAACCATTACTTTATTTTGAGAGAGCAGATGTTTGTTAGTGTTATAAATCTTTTTATAATTTTATAAAAAGATTTACTGCGCTTTTAAGTGATATTTTGCAGAGCTAATTAACAACATCCATCTTTCTCGCTATTCTTTTGATGCGAATTTATAATGAAAGTCTTTGATTAACTTACTTTTGAAACAAAGTAATGCTATTCATGCGAATAATGTTATCGAATCTTAGAACTGTTCAATTTATTTGTTTTATGCACTGATAAACTTAGAATTATTGATGAAATAAATGTCCTTATTATTATCACTATTATAAAAGTCCTTATCCATATTATTTGTAGTAAAATAAAAGTAATTCTTCTTTTGGTTTTTCTTTTAAATCTTTTTTCACTAGTGTGAGTACATCTTAGTACATGGTTCTTCGAGATGGGCCTGTCATTGGGGCTTGATGGCCGAGTGCCTGGCCCCGTGGTCTTCGATGCCACAGGTTTCGAGTTCGAGACATGGCGGTGCCATGGGTGCTTGTAGTGGTGCCAAATGGACTTTAAACATAGGTCCTGGTCTGATGATCTGCCAATAATAATGCCCTCTCTACATAATGTGCCAATATTCTACTCTATCGTGATGGACGAATGCAACTACTCCACACTTATGTGTCGCTTTGTGGAAAAGTACTTTCCACAAAACGACACTTTTGGAACTTTATATACCATTTTAAGTTAGTAAACAGTTTTTGTTCACCTATTCATTGATTAATAAACCATTTTTTTAAGAATGCATTTAAATTCTACATGCTTTCAGCAGTGTTCAAAGAGTTTTCACTGATGCATTATTCCACCTTTTTTTACAAACAATTTTTACAAAGTAAAAAAACTTCTACTCTTATTCCGATATCAGTTCTTAAGAAATATCCTATTATATCCTATATCCTATTATATATCCTATATCCTATATTAAAAATAATTTAATTCAAGAATCCTAAACTTTATAAACTGGAGCTACTTTAAAAGGAAAATCTTTTTTTTTTTTTTTGATATATTTCTGTTATAATTGTTATAAATGTCTGTTGCAATGTAATTTTTATAACAAATGTTTTTATATAGTTTGACATAGCATAAATGTCAGAAACTTCTTATTGATTGATTGATTAAGCAAGAATATTATACTTAAGCCTGTTTATTTCTTTTAAAATTTAAAAACTACATGTTAAAAGATTTTGAATTAAATTCGTATTGATATTTTTTAATCCCAATTTTGATTTTCTTAGATATATTGAGCTTATTCGGTCAACAAATTATATATATATATATAGACAATATTTTTACATAATTGATTCAAAATGGGATAACATGGAGAAATAATACTGGGCTTTTTATTTGGAATGGTACTAGTGGAAATAATTATATTATTAAATTTAATACCCTTAAATAATAAAACCATTTAATACCATTTCAAATACACTTGATATATTCGAAATTATACTGAAAATGGTGCTGCGCATTGGAAATTTTAAAAGTGTTTTAGTTTATCACCCCTTGAAATAATGAATCATATTTTTTAACTAACTTTACAATACTCAGAATTTTCTAGGATCAGTCGTATGCATAGAAAGATTGGTATTATAATAAAATGTCACAGAACATTCTTTATTTTAATCATCATCAAAACATTCTTTAGCCTCTTGTAATAAAAATGTCTCAAAAAATTTCGTAAGGATTGGCATAAAAAGACTCTTCTTTCTTGAAAGTGCAAATAAATTTATTTATTTTCTATGTGCATTCTACCGGAATATATGCTCAAAAATTGTTCTACTTAAATCTTTTTCCCTTTTCTTTGCTTACTTTGAGAACTTTATCATTGTTTAAAAAAAAACATAATTTGTTCTAGAAGGAGAAAACAAAGTACATTTTCCACGACATTATTTGACTTATATTCCCACATCTACCTCCTACTTGCTTGATTTCATCGTAACAAAAAATCACATTAATAAAATGAAGAAATAAATATAAAACATATGAATGAAAGACATCTCATTTTCAGCGTAATCATTACAAAAAGAAAAATCAAAGCGAGAACGACCCAAAAAAGAAAAGTTGAAAATCGACAGGTGCTTTCTGCACGAATGGTGATCTGATGGAAATCGGATATTGTCAACACAGGAAACGAAATGGCGAAATAATTTAAACAACCTCAGCAGGAAAGATGCGCCATATTTCATTTTCTGGGATGCAGCTGCAATTTTCTTACTATTTATTTAAGGTGATTTGTTTCACAGAACAATTTATCCTTGTGTAGTATGTATTTAAGGAAATTTTGCTTTATAATATAATTTAAGTGGGTGTATACAATATGAGTGCATATCTAGTGTACACTAAATTTGAAAAAATTCGTTATTATATTTCATATAGATTCTAATTTGCACAATCCTAATTTTTATGTGAATACCAATTAATTTGCACAATCCTAATTTTTTTATGTGAATACCAGCTAATTTTTATGTGAATACCAATTAATTTGCACAATCCTAATTTTTTTATGTGAATACCAGCTAATTTTTATGTGAATACCAATTATCTTGTTATGTACCTTGCATATTATCTCTTATGTAATATCTTCCTGCCTTTTTTAGTTCCATTGTTCATAATTTTACAGAAACTGCTTCTACTGTCTATTTATTTATTAGCTATACTCTTTTTCTAATTTGTATAATAATTGCTTTGACGAATATTCCTTCATCTCTCTGATTTGTTTATTCTCCTGTATAATGCTTATTATTATGCATTGCTTTAAACTTTGTCTAATATTTTTCCTAAAGTATTTATATATTTTCGCATTTTATATTTCACCTTTTTTTAAATTTAAAAATTTTTGATATTATCTTCTTGTCTCTAAGAGCAGCCTCAAGCATAGAAAAAAATGGTATTACAATAAAATATCACAAAGCATTATTTATTTTAATCATCATCAAAACATCCTTTAACGTCTTGTAATAAAAACCGCTCACAAAATTTTCGTAAGAATTGACATAAAAAATGCTATATACTATAAAATTCTCTTCCTTTTGAAAGTGCACATAAATTTATTTATTTTCTATGTGCATTCTACCGGAATATATGCTCAAAAATGTTCTACTTAAATATCCTTTTTCTCTTTACTTTGAAAACTTTATCATTGTTTCGAAAAAAAAAAAAGGTAATTTGTTGTAGAAGGAGAAAACAAAGTACATTTTCAACGACTTTATTTGACTTATATTCCCACATCTACCTTCTACTTGCTTGATTTTCATCCTAAAAAAAATATATTAATAAAATGAAGCAATAAATAAAAAAACATATGAATGAAAGTCATCTCATTTTCAGCATAATCATTACAAAAAGAAAAATCAAAGCGAGAACGACCTAAAAAGAAAAATTAAAAATCGACAGGTGCTCTCTACACGAATGGTGATCTGATGGAAATCGGATATTGTCAACACAGGAAAACGAAATGGCGAAATAATTTAAACAACCTCAGCGAAAAGATGCTCCATATTTCATTTTCTGTGAGGCAGCTGCAAAATATTTACTGAACAAATTCAAAATGTCAATACGGAAATATTTTGTGTCGGAAACTGATACTGGAAATAATAATACCATTTAATTCAGTATCCTTTAATAATAATACCATTTAATATCATTTCAAATATACTTGGAATATTTGAAATGGTACTGGTATTACTCATTAGAAAATTTAAAAGTGTTGTAGTTTATCACCATTTCAAATAATGAATCTTATTTTTTAACCAACTTTATATTACTCAGAATTTCTCTAGGTAAAGCCTTAAGCATAGAAAAAAATGGTACTATAATAAAATCCACAGAACATTCTTTATTTTAATCATCATCAGAACATTCTTTAACCTCTTGTAATAAAAAAAAATCTCTCACGAATTTTTCGTAAGAATTGACATAAAACGATTACCATATAAAATTCTCTTACTTGACAGTGCACATAAATTTATTTATTTTCTAAGTGCATTCTACTGGAATATATGCTCAAAAATTGTTCTACTTAAATCTCCTTTTTCTATTTTCCTTGTTTACTTTGAGAACTTTATCATTGTTTAAAAAAAAGGTAATTTGTTCTAGAAGGGGAAAACAAAGTATATTTTCCACGACTTTATTTGACTTATATTCCCACATCTACCTCCTCCTTGCTAGATTTCATCATAAAAAAAATCACATTAATAAAATGAAGCAATAAATATAAAACATATGAATGAAAGCCATGTCATTTTCAGCATAATCATTACAAAAAGAAAAATCAAAGCGAGAACGACCTAAAAAGAAAAGTTAAAAATCGACAGGTGCTTTCTGCACGAATGGTGATCTGATGGAAATCGGATATTGTCAACACAGGAAAACGAAATGGCGAAATAATTTAAACAACCTCTCCGGAAAGATGCTCCATATTTCATTTTCTTGCGAGGCAGCTGCAACTTTTCCTTGCTCAACAAATTCGAAAAGTCAATACATGTCGGAAACATAAATAAAAATTATACACGTGCAAACGCCGAAATGGTTAAATTATGCGATGGGTTTAAAACATTTTCTTGCATAAAAATGGGCCTCAAAAAAAAAAAAAAGTTAAGTTTTGTACTTTTTTTTTTTTTTTTTTTTTTTGCTTCTTATACAAGTCAATACTTCCATGACCATTTGTGAAAGAAAGCGGAATGTGTTATGCATTGTTTTGCCTTTTAGAGAAAAAAAGAAATTTGTTCCATCCCTTCTTAAGCATTTTATGCCAAAGCTAAAGGTAATCCATAAAATGTGAATGCACTACTTCGAGTTATGATAATCGCTCCATTTGAAAATCGATTTTCTGACGAAGTTTGCCACTTAAAAAAAAAAAAAAAAAGTTTCGCAAAGAAGGATTTGAAGCAAACGATATGCAATCCGCCATATTTTTTTCTTTCTTGAATCTTTATTTTTTTTTTACTCTCTCATGTTACTCTAACGCTTGAAAATTCATTGGAATCACTGTTGAATCGGGAAACACTTCCCTGGTCTTGAATGATTTTCGGATGAGATTTTTTTTTCTTAAAAAAAACAAGAGTGTTTTAAAGAAAACATATGAATAAAAATAAGTAATAGAAGCAATGTAATAATAAAAATTGTATAATGGGATTTTCGTATGCCTGCTTAATGCTTTTAAGATTAAATTTATGCAATGTGGATAAAAAGTCAAATGATTTGGATTACGTTACTTTCTAAACAACAACAATAATAATTTTTTTATATTTCACTTTACCTTTTTCAAAGTTTTTGAACAGTTTTCTTTCTTTATTTATTCGTATCAATATGCAATAGTATGCTACATTATACATTACATACAATTTTAAATTGAGAAATATGATAAGACATATTGACATAAGTGACTCATCCTTTAATGTATTAATAAAGTACATATAATAAAGTAACATGTTATGTATTTTTAAAGTGTAATAAAGTAACATATTATGTATTAATAAAGTATAAGAAAGTAACATTTTATGTATTAATATAGCATAATAAAGAAATATTTTATGTATTAATACAGTATAATAAAGAAATATTTTATGTATTAATAAAGTATAATAAAGTAACAATTTTGTATTAATAAAGTAATATTTAAAAATCCAAAATAATTTTAAAATCTTTCATTAGAGTTTCGACTTTTTCGTAAATAATTATGCAAATTGATTTTGATAGAAATACAAATTTTTTATTATTATTTATATATAATCGATAAATTCTGGTAATATCTCTTTCCATATTTTGTATTTTCAATGTACATCACGATTTCTTAACTACTTTAAAATTTTAATAAATATAAAATCAAATGAAAAAAATAATAGTAATAGTAGTATAATTTAGTAATAGTATAGTGTATTTAAACAGTGTAATTTAGTAATAGTAGTATAATTTTTTTTATTTCCTTTTATCTTTTTCAAAGTAGTTGAACAATTTGCTTTTGTCATTTATTCGTATCAATATGCAATGTAATGTTACATTATACATTATAATGTAACATTACATTGCATTGACTGAGATCCATCATTTAGATATGTATTAATAAAGTAACTTTTGAAAATCCAAAATAATCTTAAATATCTCTCATTAGAATTTCGACCCTTTTGACATTTTCGTGAATAATTATTAAGTAGATTTTGAAAGAAATACAATTTTTGATTGTTTTTCTATATCATCAATAAATCTTGGTAATATATCTTGCTATATTTTGTTATTACAAATCCGCTTCACTATTTCTTAACTGCTTTAAAATTTTATTAAGTATGAAATGAGAGGAAATAAACAATACTAAAAATGATTAAAGAGATACTATACTACTGGCCATTAAAATTGCTACACCAAGAAGGCGACAAGCTACAGACGTGAAATTTAAACGACAGGAAGTAGGTGCTGCGATATGAAAATAACTTTTCAGTGCATTAAGACAAAGCAAACGCCGGTAGCGAAAACTACAATGTGTTTAAATGAGGACATTGTTCAGACGGTTTCTCATACACAAATTGCATTTGAACGTTGTTGCCTGGTGAAAGAAGCAGAGATGCGTACCAGCACGTTTCTGACTTTGATCAATGTTGAATTGTAGCGTACCTGGATCGGGGTTTATCCTATCTCAGTATTGCTCAGTTGGTCGAGATCCAGTGACTGCCAGCAAAATATGGAATCGATGGATAATTTTCTCAGATGAATCCAGGTTCTGTTTACAGCATCAAGAGGGTCCATCCGTGTTTGGTGGCATCGTGGTGGACATACATTGGCACAGTGCATTCGTCATCGTCACACAGGCCCATCACCTGGCGTGATGGTATGCGGTGCTATTGGATGCACGTCTCGGTCACGTCTTGTTCGCATTGACGTCACTTTGAACAGTGCACGCTACATTTCGGGTGTTTTACGACCTGTGGCTCTACCCTTTATTCGAGGCGTGCGGTACTCTAAGTTTCTGCAGAATAATGCACGACCGCATGTTGCCGGTATTCTACGGAGCTTCCTTGATACGGAAAATGTTCGGCTGTTGCCCTGCCCTGCACGTTCACCAGATCTCTCGCCAATAGAAAACGTCTGGTCCATGGTTGCCGAGCGACTGGCTCGTCACCCAACGCCAGTCACTACGGTTGATGAGCTGAGGCAATGCGTTGAAACTGCATGAGCATCTGTACCTGTGCAGGCCATCCAATCTCTGTTTGACTCAATTTCCACGCGTATAAGTGCTGTTATTACTGCCAGAGGTGGCACTGATTTCTCAGGATCTATGCACCCAAATTTCTTGAAAATTTAATCACTTGTTATTTTTAGTATAATCTATTTTGTCCAATAAATATGATTTTGTTATCTGCATTTCTACCTGGTGTTGCAATTTTAAGGGCCAGTAGTGTAATAATTTACCTGCGTTAAAACTGCAAAGACAATTTGCGGCTATTTGCATCCACAAGACTGTGATTCACAGCTTCATTTAGTTTCTGGCACAATAATCTGTGACAAAAATATTTTGACTGCATTATCTATACTTATAGTAGTTTCTTCATTTTTTTTATAATTAGCCTGTGGGTAATGATCATGTTATCATTTAATTATAATTGAAATGCACTTAATTTTGTGCAATTTTTTTTCAGATTATTTTGATTTTAAATCAGATTAGTTTTAATTTTTCTCATGATTGTTTTAATTTGATACCATACAAGAAAAGTTATAAGAAAAAACAATTAATTTTCTGTAATGCATTTAAATATGTCTGCGCATTTTTTAAATAGGTACAAGAGCTCACGAATATCACATGATTTTAAATTCCGTTACACTATTAGCCATAATTTCTTTGGTCTGGTAAGAATCATTATTTTCCAATGCTACTGTGTATTTTTTACAAAGAAAATTACACAAAGGAACACTTGATAAAAATTAAAATGAGATATAATCGGGTAAAAAAACTTGCTTCTTGTAAATTAATTAAGTTTTTTTATTCGAATTGCATTTGTCCCTTATTTACTATTTCTATTTGTTATTCCTAGTGAATTCTATTACATTTATTTTGAAAAATTTGTTGATAAAAAATGTAATATGATTATTTTCTATTTAAAAATATTTTTAATTGAATAAAAAGATTGAAAACTTGATAATATATATATTTTTTTTTATTTACAACAGAAAAAAAAATATTTAACCAAAGTACTGGAAGAGCAAAATAGAGAAATAAAATTTTGTGTATTTATAATTGCGAATTTAATTAAATGCATTATAATGAATATTTAATCTAATGTAAATATAACTCAAACTATTCAGAGCAAAATATTGTCCTATTTATCAAATAAAATGCAAAACTCCATTGGACATTTTTCTGTGAAAAGGGATGAGGCATACTAAAGCTAAGGATTATACTACACTCATGTCCATAAATTAAGGATTATTCAGAATCACACAGAAATTGAACTCTAAAATAAAAATTTCACCTGTAGAATTATCACACACATCTTGATGAAGAATATGCAAATTACAGGAAACCACCAGATGGCGCGGATAGTACGTCACAATGACGAGAGTGTAAGAGAGGGGTATATAAGGAATGGTGGCAAAGAAGTAAAATTGTTCACAAGCGCTTTAAAAGCCTTTCAGTGCAATAACCTCATAGTTATGGCACAAAGGAAGCATTTGGATGATTTTTTACGTGGTAGAATTATCGGACGACTGGAATGTGGACGTACCCAGCTGGAAGTATCCGAGGAACTTGGAATCGCCCAGAGTGTCATCTCCAGGCTTTGGCAACGATTCCAAGATGATGGTAATATGAGTAGATGTTAAAGGACAGGTCGCCCCCGAGCTACAACGCCGAATGATGACCGGTATTTAGCAGTTACTGCCAAAAGAAACAGACGGAGCACAGCATCAGACTGTCTCGTCAGCTCTCTTCAGCAACCGGTACGACGTTTTCAAGGCAGACCGTGTACAGACGCTTAGGGCACATTGGTCTATATGCTCGTATGCCTGTCAGATGTGTTCCACTTATCGCAACTCACTGTCGCCTGCGATTAACCTGGAGTAGAGAGCATGCATTGTGGACACCGCAACAGTGGTCTTGTGTGATGTTTTCCGACGAGTCCAGGTTTAGTTTGCAGTCTGATTCTCGCCGGACTTTCATATGGAGAGCGCCAGGTACCCGTTACCACCAAGAGAACACCATTGAACGACACCGTTACAGTGGTGCAGGATGGCTCGTTTGGGGAGGAATTATTCTTGGTTCCAGAACTGACCTGCATGTTCAAAGTGTAACGATGACAGGCCACATCTATCGGGATGTCATTCTGGAACAACATGTACGTCTGTTTCGGGGCGCCATGGGTGCTGAATTTCTGTTTATGGATGACAACGCCGGTGCTCACCGTGCAAACATTGTAGACGAATGCCTTCAATTGGAGTATATCACCCGTATGGATTGGGCAGCATACTCACCGGACTTGAGTCCAATAGAGCATGTGTGGGATATGCTTGGCCGACGAATTGCAGCCAGTCAACACCCTCCCACCTGTCAACCGGAACTTCGGAGGCCATTGCTTGATGAGTGGTGTAATATTCCCCAAGATCAGATTGATAATTTGATACTCAGCATGCCTAGGCGTTGTAAGGCCTGTATTGCATCGTTCGGGAGACATACTCCATATTAACCATCATACTAACCATGTTGTTTTTTGTAAATATGTTCTTTTTTTTAATTTGCTCTAGGGAGTAAAAATCGCAATTTTTATTAATTATGTCAAACATATAGCATCTTTTTTGCTCTTTACCTTTTGTTTAATAAATGGACTTTACAAATATGTCAAATTTGTTTTGCTTCTGTCTCTTTCTTTGCCTGAACTTCATTATCCTTAATTTATGGACATGAGTGTAGAATCCTGTTACTTCCTGCCTGAAATGTTAAAATTCAAAAGCATATGTTGATTAGAACATGCTTATCAACAGAGAATTGAGCATAAAGTTAAAAAATATAGCTATCATACCAAATTATTGATTGAAATCTACTTCAATTATGTGTTACTGATGGGTAGGAAATGTGTTTTTGACTTCTTACATAAAATTCTTTTTTGGCTAAACATTAAAGCTGTTCTTTTAGAACCATGTTACTTACTACCTAGTTTGGTTTGATTTGTAGCTGTACAGTTATTTTACGCATATTTTGGGTTAATTAGGCAGGGCCCTACATTTTCACGGGGATTCCGAACCCTTGACTAACATCCATGCCACAGTCAGTATTCGAACCCGTAGCACCAACGGTCCGAACCCTGGCCAATTGGTCATCAGGCCGCTACTGGCTGAAGTGTTAAAATTTAAAAGCATGTGTTGATTAGAACATACTTAAGAGCAGAGAATTGAACTTTAAAGTTAAAAAACATAGTTAGCAAATCAAATTATTGATTTAAATCTATTTAAAGCTTTCATTTATGTGTTATTGATGGACAATGCATGTGTATTTGCCTTTTTACACAACACTTTTTTTGACTAAATATTAAAGCTGTTCTTTTAGAATTCTGTTACTTACTGCTAATTAGAACATAATTATCAACAGAGAATTGAGCATAAAGTTCAGAAATATGGTTACCAAATCTAACCATAATATTTTTATAATAATCTAAATAAAATCACTTTTTCAGATTTCATTGTAACATTAATCATATCTATTATTATATTTCATTCCTCACATTAAATCATAATTTTTTCTTGATACCTATATAATTTATTGATAACATAAATAAAATACTATTACATTTTTTGTAATAGAAATTCGATATAGTTATACCTATACGCTTTATTGATAGATAAATACCTATATAATTTATTGATGGCATGGATTAAATATTATTAAATTTTTGTAATAGAAATTTGTTATAATTATACTTACACAATTTATTGATAAATAGATACCTATATAGTTTATTGATGGCATGAATCAATTACTATTAAATTTTTGTAATAGAAATTTGTTATAATTATATTTACACAATTTATTGATAAATAGATACCTATATAATTTATTGATGGCATGGATTAAATATTATTAAATTTTTGTAATAGAAATTCGTTATAATTATACTTACACAATTTATTGATAAATAGATACCTATATAATTTATTGATGGCATGAATCAATTACTAATAAATTTTTGTAATAGAAATTTGTTATAATTACACTTACACAATTTATTGTTAGCTAGATACCTATATAGTTTATTGATGGCATGAATCAATTACTATTAAATTTTTCTAATAGAAATTTGTTATAATTATACTTTCACAATTTATTGATAAATAGATACCTATATAATTTATTGATGGCATGGATTAAATATTATTAAATTTTTGTAATAGAAATTTGTTATAATTATACTTACACAATTTATTGATAAATAGATACCTATATAATTTATTGATGGCATGAATCAATTACTATTAAATTTTTGTAATAGAAATTTGTTATAATTATACTTACACAATTTATTGTTAGCTAGATACCTATATAGTTTATTGATGGCATGAATCAATTACTATTAAATTTTTGTAATAGAAATTTGTTATAATTATACTTTCACAATTTATTGATAAATAGATACCTATATAATTTATTGATGGCATGGATTAAATATTATTAAATTTTTGTAATAGAAATTCGTTATAATTATACTTACACAATTTAGTGATAAATAGATATCTATATAATTTATTGATGGCATGGATTAAATATTATTAAATTTTTGTAATAGAAATTTGTTATAATTATACTTACACAATTTATTGTTAGCTAGATACCTATATAATTTATTGATGGCATGGATAAAATATTATTAAATTTTTGTAATAGAAATTTGTTATAATTATACTTACACAATTTATTGTTAGCTAGATACCTATATAGTTTATTGATGGCATGAATCAATTACTATTAAATTTTTGTAATAGAAATTTGTTATAATTATACTTACACAATTTATTGTTAGCTAGATACCTATATAGTTTATTGATGGCATGAATCAATTACTATTAAATTTTTGTAATAGAAATTTGATGTAATTATACAGTTTATTGATAGATAGATGGCTATATAATTTAATGATTGCGTGGATAAAGTACTATTAATTTTTTGTAATACAAATTTCTTATAATTATACTTATACAAATTATTAATAGATAGATACCTATATAATTTATTGATGGCAAGTATAAAATACTATTAAATTTTTGTAATAGAAATTTGATATAATTATACAGTTTATTAATAGATAGATACCTATATAATTTATTGATGACATGGATAAAATGCTGTTAATTTTTTTGTAATAGAAATTTGATATAATTACACAGTTTATTGATAGATAGATACCTATATAATTTATTAATGATATGGATAAAATAGTATTAAATTTTTATAATAGAAATTCGATACAAATATTTTTTCTCTTCATTTGCTGCATTCGTAAATCACACCCGAGCAAGCTTTTCTTTCAAAATTCTGAGGAAATACGTCTCGCCGGATTTCCACTGGAGAAACATAATTAAAAAGAGCTCAGACAGAGACATCGAGTCCCCGGAACATTATTTAACAATTCCCTTTGACAGCAGCGAAATAAAATAGGGGGGACCCCTGAAGAAAAAAAAGAAGAAGGCCAGAAGAAAACGCAACCCTTCTTTAAAACTTTTCTATTCTCCATTTTGAAAAGTCGCGTCACGCTCCGCCTAGGCTATTTTCGGAGCATTTCGAATCAAGACTAATCTTATTTAGATTCAAACAAATCGCCAGATTCTTCATTCCGGGGTGATTAAATTTGCTTTTTGATTGAAGAGGATGAAATTCGCTTCATTTTTATTAGATGCCTTTTGCCTTTTTACTTTTTTTCTTTTTTCACTTTCGTATTTTCCAACTCCGCGTTTGTCCTTATGTAAATTGCGATTTGTTTGGAGTATTATATAGTTTTTGAAAGAATGGAATGGAATGAGCTGAAATGTTAAATAATTTCCAACTTGCGATTAGGAAAACGTCTTTTTAAAATGAAAGGTAATGGTATTTTCGGAAGTAAATGTTATTTAACCTTTTCTGAGTATATAGAGTGAAATATGTATACAATCGGGTTTAATGAATTACATTACGGAGTTTGAGATTTGAAATCGTAATATTTATTTATATTCCTGTTTTATAAATGGTTTGATTTCTTTAGCGTTATTTTTTCGATTATTTGAAATTGGATTAAATCTTAGTTTTCTACGTATTGTTTCATACAATGAAAATATATATGTTATGGAGCCTGATGGCCGAGTGGCAGGCGCGCGGTGCCACAGGTCTCATGTTCGAGTTCCGGAAGTGCCATGGATGTTGTAGTGGTTCGGAATCCATTCTAAACCGTAGGTCCCGGTCTAATATGACTCTTGAGTGTTGGACGCTGGGCTGACAACCCTAATCCGTAAAAAGAAAACATCTCTTGTCTCTAAATCTGCCAATAGGCAGACGGCTTTACGGTTTTGACCCACCATTGGGCTCTTGCGCTAATGATATGATGTATTGATGTATATTATATGTATGTATGTATATTATATATATATATATATATTTGCATTTGTATCACCTTTCTACAAAACTACCATTACATTGTACTAGTCACAAAACGCATTTTTCTACAGTTTCATGTTGTATTGAAAAATGCATTAGTTGCTTAAGTTTTGCACGCTAGCGTATATTTATTAGATTGCTAGATATAAATATATTTGCAACAAAAGAATTAATGACTTTCTTCAAAACTATCTGCAATCAATTTTATGATATTTCAATTTCAGCAGATACGATCATGTCTTTGAAAATAAGTATATTTAAGAATTCCAATATTTGATGGTTGTGTGAAATGTGCTTTGATTGAAATTTTGCTGTCAGGTTATTTAAAATTTATATGTCAAACCCACTCGTTGACTTGGATTTGATGGTTTTAATGAATCATGATTTTGTTGAATCATAGCATTTGTATTCCTATTTTACAAAATAAATTTCAATTCTGTCAAACAACGTATTATAACATTCATAACAGAATATAACATTTATATTTAATGGATTTCTACTGGTAATATTACAATAAATAATTACTTCAGAATATTATTCTTTGAATTTCTATATTGCAACGAATATAACCAGCATTTATTAACTAAACGAGTTCAAAATATTCTAAAATAGATTATTTTAATAATAGAAATATTGCCAAATATCTGACCATAAATTAGATATCCCACCGTAAAAAAATACTATATATATTAGTCATAGTGATTAACAATATTACATTATTGTAACACATTGCATTATTGTATCATTGCGTTATTGTATTATTGCATTATTGTATTTTTGCATTATTGTGTTATTGCATTATTGTAATTATTGCACAGTAAAGAACTATTTATTATTCAATTTAAATTAATTTGTCAGCATATATCTACTTAAAATTAAATTTAATTAAATATCAGCATTGAATAAAACTCTCCCATGATCACTAATAAATATATATCACGTTAATTTGGAAATACTCTATATATTTGTAATAAAAGAGGCAGAGAATATTACATCATTATTGATAAAGAACTAGTATTTCTTATTCAATTTAATTAAATTTTTCGTATATCTGCCCAAAATTAAATTTAATTAAATGTCAGCATTGAATAAAACTCTCCCATGATAGCTAATAAATATATTCAACATTAATTCAGGAATCCTCAATTTGTTAGGCAAGAGAAAACACTTTTCGTTTCGACTTTGTATAGGTAATCAAATGACAGATAAATTAGTTTCATATATTCTAAGAGGAAATACAGGCACAAAAATATAAAATATGAGCTTAATGTTACAGATAAAATTGCGATCATCAAAGGACTCACCTCTTACTCTGGTAGCAGTCGGAGAATAACTTTCATTTGGACCTTTCACTCACCTTCGGAAAGGTTAATTCCGAAACGAAAAAATTCCGCTCTCAAATTACTGTCATTACTGCTGGGATATAGAACGCACTGGTCGTAATGTCAAGTTATAATGATATCGTCTATGTGGCACTTAGGGGCGAAATATTTCAAAGGCTGAATATTCCGTGCTTATCTCAGGAGAAGAAACGTTGCGAGTGCGTCGTTAGATGATGCCCTTTATTACTGCGAAATATTACTTTCGAGCTATTGAATTATTTTAATCGTTATGACATTAGCATTCGTTTACAGATCTGGATATTTCAGGCACAAAAGGCTATAATTAACTGAGCTTGCAACAAATGACTTTGGCTCTTATTTAAAGACTAAACTAATTCAATTCTGATTCTTATAACCAGCATTAAAGGTAGTTATTCTGCAAGTGACTGCTTATGACATTCGTCTTCAGGACTGTTAATCATATAAAATGGAAAAATAAAGAAAATAAAATAATTTAAAAATATATAAATGTCCATATTTTTTTCTTTTATTAAATTTTAATAAAATAAAAGGGGCCTGATTGGCGAGTGACTATCGCTGTGAGAGCTCGATGCAACAGGTTTTGGGTTCAAGTGCCAGATGGGCCATGAATTTTTTTGGTAGTTCGAAATCCACTTTAAATCCTAGGTACTGGTCTTGTACAAATATGAGTAGTACTACTCCCCACCACATCACTGTGCCTATATCAGAGTTGCCCCTACACAGTTTGGGATTGATGTGGATGAGAATTCTTATTAGTCTCTGTGATGCACTACAGTCATATGAGATTGGGACCTACGGCTTGGTTCATAACCACTACAAACATCCATGAAACTTTTGGAACTTGTACCCGAAGCCTGGGGCACCGTGTGTCGGACAGGGGGTCATTCGGCCATCAGGACCCTTTTTAAAATATAATGCACCTCAATAAGAAATCTTTTCGTAAAGAAATACCCTATATGTTAATATATAAAAGTGATTATATTATTGCATCAACATTGATAAAGTAATAGCATTTATTATTCAATTTAAACAAAATTTTTCGTATATCTACTTAAAATTAAATTTAATTAAATGTCAGCATTGAAGAGAACTCTCGCATGATCGCTAATAAATATATATCACATTAACTCGGAAATACTCCATATATTTGTAATAAAAGAGGCTAGCAATATTGAATCATTATTGATAAAGAACTTGTATTTATTATTCATTTTAAATTAAAATTTTGGTATATCTGCACAAAATTAAATTTAATTAAATGTCAGCATTGGATAAACTTCTCCCAAGATCGCTAATAAATATATCCCACATTAATTCAGGAATCCTCAATTTGTTAGGTAAGAGAAAACACTTTTCATTTCGACTTTGTGGAGGTAATCAAATGGCAGATAAATTAGCTTCATATATTCTAATAAGAGGAAATACCGGCACAAAAGTATAAAATATGAGCTTAACGTTACGGATAAAACTGCGATCATCAAAGGACTCACCTCTTACTCTGGGGGCAGATGGAGAATAACTTTCATTTGGACCTTTAACTCACCTTCGGAGAGGTTAATTCCGAAACGAAAAAATTCCCCTCTCAAATTACAGTCATTACTGCTGGGATATATAACGCACTGGTCGTAATGTCAAGTTATAATGATATCGTCTATCTGGCACTTAGGGGCGAAATATTTCAAAGGCGGAATATTCCGAGCTTATCTCAGGAGAAGAAGCGTTGCGAGTGAGTCGTTAGATGATGCCCTTTATTGCTGCGAAATACTAGGTTCGAGTTATTGAATATTTTAATCGTTATGACATTAGCATTCATTTTCAGATCTGGATATTCCCGGCACAAAAGGCTGTAATTAACTGAGCTTGCAACAAATGACTTGGGCTCTGGTTTAAAGACTCAACTAATTCAATTTTGATTAATATAACCAGCAATTAAGGTAATTATTTTGCACGTGACTGTTTATGATATTCGTATTCATGACTGTTAATCATATAACATGGAAAAATAAATAAAATAAAACACTTTTAAAAAGTGTATAATAATTCGTATTTTTCTTGTCTTTAATTAAATTTTAAATTTTAATAAAATAAAAGAGGACTGATGGCTGAGTGACATACGATCTGGTTGCCATACACTTCATGTTCGAGTCCCAGTGGCGTTCATGGATATTCATAGTGGATCCGAATCTACTATAAAACTATAGGTCCCTGTCTCACAGGACTGTAGGTCGTAGGGCTGAGAACCAAACATGTAGAAAAAGAAAACATCTCATGTCTCAAAGTCTGCCAGGGGTCAGAAGTCCTTGGCCAACTATGGGGTTATTACACAATTTCTAGTGGTAAACATTAGAATAAATAGTTTCATTAGAAAATTGTTTCTCTTAATTTCTTTATTACTATGAATATAACAAGAATTTATTAATCAAAATAAACTTCAGAATGCAATAGATCATCATTATTTATTTACAGATTATAAAATTGTTGATTATAAAATTTTCAAATATAAGACAAATAAGAAATCTTACAGTAAAAGAATTTTTGTATTTGTAATAAGATAAATTACCTATATTACATCATTATTAATAACGAACTTGTATTTGTTATTCTATTTAAATAAAATGTTTCGTATATCTACTTAAAATTAAAATTAATTTAATGTCAGCATCGAATAAAACGCTCATGATCGCTAATAAATATATCCCACATTAATTCAGGAATCCTCTATTTGCTAGGTAAGAGAAAACAATTTTCGTTCCAACTTTGGGGAGGTAATCAAATGACAGATGAATTAGTTTCATATATATTCCGAGAGGATATACCGGCACAAAAATATAAAATATGAGCGTAATATTACAGATAAAACTGCGATCATCAAAGGACTCACCTCTTACTCTGGAGGCAGCCGAAGAATAACTTTCATTTGGACCTTTCACTCACCTTCGCATAGGTTAATTTCGAAATGAAAAAATTCCGCTCTCAAATTACTGTCATTACTGCTGGGATATAGAACGCACTGATCGTAATGTCGAGTTATAATGATATCGTCTATCTGGCACTTAGGGGCGAAATATTTCAAAGGCTGAATATTCCGTGCTTATCTCAGGAGAGGAAACGTTGCGAGTGAGTCGTTAGACGATGCCCTTTATTGCTGCGAAATACTAGGTTCGAGTTATTGAATTATTTTAATCGTTATGACATTAGCATTCATTTACAGATCTGGATATTCCCGGCACAAAAGTATGTAATTAACTCAGCTTGCAACAAATGACTTGGGCTCTTATTTAAGCACTAAACTAATGCAATTTTAATTCCTATAACCAGCATTAAAGGTAATTATTTTGCACGTGACTGTTTATGATATTCTTCTTCAGGACTGTTAATCATGTAAAATGGAAAAATAAATACAATAAAATGATTAAAAAAATATATAATTGTCCCTATTTTTTTTCTTTAATTAAATTTTGTTTAAATTGAATAATAAATGCTATTACTTTATCAATGTTAATGCAATAATATAATCACTTTTATTATAAATATATAGGATGTTTCTTTACGATGGGCCATGAATTTTTTTGTGATTCGAAATCCACTTTAAACGGTAGGTTCCGGTCTTGTATGACTAGGAGTATTACTACACCTCACCACATCACTGTGCCTAGAGCTGAGTTGCCACTATACAATTTTTGGAATGGTGTAGATGAGAAGTCTGACTGGGCTCTGTGACGCTCTACAGTCATATGAGGCCGGGACCTACGGCTGGATTCCGGACCATTACAAACCTCCGTTTCACCGCTGGAACTCGAACTCGAAACAAGTGGCAAAGAGCACCAGAGTGCTAGACACTTGACCATTCAGGCCCCTGTCTTATATGACTGTTGGGCATAGGACAGGTAACATTTTTACCCTGTAAAATAGAAAGCATCTACAGTCTTGAAAACTGCCAGTAGGCAGACGGCCCTGGGATTGTAGCGCCAATAAAGAAGAAAATAAAATGATCCAAAAATAAAAGATAAATTTTCAATATTATTCATCTGTTTAATATTTATATGCAATTGAAATAAATGAATAATTGTGATTTTGCAAAGAACTGTTGTTTATTAAATATAAAGTAAATTAAATTAGCAGCAATTTTCCTAAATAACAATAATTTATTCTTCATTGGCTTAACAGCCCCATGGTGGGCCAAGGCCATCTGCCTGCCGGGAGATTCCGAAATATGAGTTTTTTTTACTGGTAGAATATTCAGGCGTACGTTCAACGTTCTACAATCATATTAGAGAAGACCTACGATTTAAAGCATATTCCAAACCCCTACAATTACATATAGCTCCGCCGCGATTTGAACCCAAAGCCTGTGGCACCGATCATGGTTTACTAACCATTCAACCTGAAAATTAAACACAATTATTTTTTCAATCATATTAATCAAAATTTATGCAAGAAATCCCGAAATAATTTTTTTTTAAATGAACATAAACTTTATAATACTGTAATTGTTAATACACTCATGTCCATAAATTAAGGATAATGAAGTTCAGGCAAAGAAAGAGACAGAAACAAAATAAATTTGACTTATTTGTAAAGTCTATTTATTAAACAAAAGATAAAGAGCAAAAAAAGATGCTGTATGTTTGACATAATTAATAAAAATTGCGATTTTTACTCCCTGGAGCAAATTTTAAAAAAGAACCTATTTACAAAAAACAGTATAACATGGTTAGTATGATGGATAATAAGGAGTATGTCTCCCGGACGATGCAATACAGGCCTTACAACGCCTAGGCATGCTAAGTATCAAATTATCAATCTGATCTTGGGGAATATTACACCACTCATCAAGCAATGCCCTCCGAAGTTCCGGTTGACAGGTGGGAGGGGGTTGACGGGCTGCAATTCGTCGGCCAGGCATATCCCACACATGTTCTATTGGATTCAAGTCCGGTGAGTATGCTGGCCAATCCATACGGATGATATCCTCCAATTGAAGGCATTCGTCTACAATGTTTGCACGGTGAGGACGGGCGTTGTCATCCATAAACAGAAATTCAGCACCCATGGCGCCCCGAAACAAACATACATGTTGTTCCAGAATGACATTCCGATAGATGTGGCCTGTCATCGTTACACTCTGAAAATGCAGGTCAGTTCTGGAACCAAGAATAATTCCTCCCCAAACGAGCCATCCTGCACCACCGAAACGGTGTCGTTCAATGGTGTTCTCTTGGTGGTAACGGGTACCTGGCGCTCTCCATATGAAAGTCCGGCGAGAATCAGACTGCAAACTAAACCTGGACTCGTCGGAAAACATCACACAAGACCACTGTTGCGGTGACCACCATGCATGCTCTCTACTCCAGGTTAATCGCAGGTGATAGTGAGTTGCAATAAGTGGAACACATCTGACAGGCCTACGAGCATATAGACCAATGTGCCCTAAGCGTCTGTACACGGTCTGCCTTGAAACTGTCGTACCGGTAGCTGAAGAGAGCTGACGAGACAGGTCTGATGCTGTGCTCCGTCTGTTTCTTTTGGCAGTAACTGCTAAATACCGGTCCTCATTCGGCGTTGTAACTCGGGGGCGTCCTGTGCTGTAACATCTACTCATATTACCATCATCTTGGAATCGTTGTCAAAGCCTGGAGATGACACTCTGGGCGATTCCAAGTTCCTCGGATGCTTCCACCTGGGTACTTCCACATTCCAGTCGTCCGATAATTCTACCACGTAAAAAATCATCCAAATGCTTCCTTTGTGCCATAACTATGCGGTTATAGCACTGAAAGGCTTTTAAAGCGCTTGTGAACAATTTTACTTCTTTGCCACCATTCCTTACACTCTCGTCATTGTGACGTACTATCCGCGCCATCTGCTGGTTTCCTGTAATTTGCATATTCTTCTTCAAGATGTGTGTGATAATTCTACAGGTGAAATTTTTATTATAGAGTTCAATTTCTGTGTTATTCTTAATTATCCCTAATTTATGGACATGAGTGTGTTTGCGCCCTATTAAATAAATATACACTACTGGCCATTAAAAGTGCTACACCAAGAAGAAACGCAGATAACAAAATGATATTTATTGGAAAAATATGTTATACTAGATATAACAAGTGATAAAATTTTCAAGAAATTTGGGTGCATATATCCAGAGAAATCAGTACCCAGAACAACCAATTCTGGCAGTAGTAACAGCACTTATACGCCTGGACATTGAGATACATATCAAACATTATCCTGTAGAAACGTAGGATTTCGCAGGGCTCGAAAAAAGGGTAGAGACAAGGGTCGTAGCACACCAGAGATGTAACGTGCACTGCTGAAAGGGCCGTCAATGCGAACAAGATCTGATCGAGACATATATCCAATAGCACCCCATACCATCATGCTAGTTGTTGGGTCAGTATGACGATGATGAATGCACGCTGCCAATGTGCGTTCACCACAATGCCGCCAAACGCGGGTGCGATCTTCTTGATGCTGTAAATAGAACCTGGATTCATCTGAAAAAATGACGTGTCGCCATTCGTGCGCCCAGGTTCGTCGTTGATCACACCATTGAAGACGCTTCTGTCTGTAATGCAGCGTCAAGGGTAGCCGCAGCCATGGTCTTCGAGCTGAGAGTCCATGCTGCAGCAAACGTCGTCGAACTCTTCGTGTAGACACTTGTTGTCTTGCAAATGACCCCAATTCTTGACTCAGGGCTCGTGACGTGGCTGCACGATCCATAGGCCATGCGGGTAATATACCTGCCTTTTTGGCTACTAGTGATAGGGGGCCGTTGAGATCCAGCACGGCGTTTCGTATTACCGTCCTGAACCCATCGATTACATATTCTGCTAACAGTCATTGGATCTCGACCGACGCGAAGAGCAATACTGCGATACGATAAACCGCAATCCCGGTACGCTACAATTCGACCTTTATCAAAATCAGAGACGTGCTGGTACGCTTCTTACACGAGGCATCACAACAACTTTTCACCAGCTACTTTCAAATGCGATTTGTGTAGAGAAACCGGCTGAACATTTTCCTCATTTACACACATTGTAGGTGTCGCTACCGGCGTCTGCTTTGTCTGAATGCTCTGAAAAGCTAATCGTTTGCATATCACAGCACCTTCTTCCTGTCGTTTAAATTTCCCGTTTGTAGAATGTCACTTTCTTGATGTAACAATTTCAATGGCCAACAGTCTTTTTATACACACACACAATTATATATATATATATACAACAATTTACAACAGCCTCCGAGTTTGCTATATATATATAGCAAACTCGGAGGCTGTTGTAAATTGTTGTCGAAAGAGTTCTAAGACGAGAAAAGCACACCTCCAAGAGCTCAGAAGTTATAAAGCGTCTGACCCAGTCACACTGATGTAAATCCAAAACCATTCATTTAAGTGTTCTGGTGAATGTCTTGTAGAGCTTGGGAAATAAGAATTGGAAAGAGTTGATAAATAGAATAGAAAGGCAATAAGGTTGCCTCTCTATTATTAGGCGATTAATAGTCCAATAACTAAATCTGTTAATTGTAGATCAGGAAATCAAAAAGAGCAAAACCGGGTTTTACAAAATAGCTCCTCCTTTTTAAAGAAGCTATCATGTAGAGTTAACACTGCTAGTCATGCTCAATTCAACATGAAGAAAGGATTCTGAGCTGATACCCAAAATGATTAACAATTGGATATAATACAGAATTTTTTACAAAATATAACATGATGCATTGGTTTGAATAATTCAAATATTTCAATTATATAATAGCAACGCAGATATCTTTTAAATGTAATGGAACATTGTGATAATAAAATGGAACATTAATTCACTCTCAACTTTCATTTATTTTTTTAAGTCAAAAACTTCATTGAATATCAATAAATTATCCTTGTAGAATTTTTTATAGTTTGGGGAAAGTCTTCAATCTTTGGTAAGGTATATTGAACAATCAACATTAATCTTTATATTATTATCTTATATAATATATAATTGTTTTGGATCTTCACATTTCATTAGCAAGTTTCTTTAAATATCATATAACGAAATTATTTTAATTACTGTGTTTGTGTAAAAGGATGCATTTGTTAAAAAAACTGTATTGATTTTTCTCAGTAAAGCAATGTCTCAAGAATACAATGTGTGCAAATATAAAAAAATGTTAAAAATTTAAATAAAATATATTAGTTTGCCTATATTACGTATATGTTTTCACTTGTATCTGTTAGTTTCATGTTGCAAGTTGTGGTGGAAGTATAGTTTTATTTCCCAAAACTAGAAAGCAGTTAAATATTTAAAGCAAACCCTATCCCAGATTGTTGTGAAGGCCGCATAGAAATCAGCGTATTTCTCATATCCCCACGTCATGGAAATGCCTTTATCAGATCTTCACGCCGTGTCGATATATATCCGCTCGAAAAACTCCATCGCTTGTTCTCTAAGTAGCACGTGTTTTTTGTTTTAACAGCGTATGCTAGCGAAACTGACAGCTTGTCAGAACAATGTAGTCCATACTTGCCCCAGTATTCTTTCCCGGATCAATTTTTGTTGTTCTTTCTTCTTCTCTCGCCATATTCTTTCTTTCTTTCTTGTTTTCCTAGAACTCTAATCTGAACGAAGCAAACAAGAGTGCGATTTTTTCTTTTGATAAAGATGTATGGGGATGGAGGTAGAAGCCTGGGCATGAGAGGTCAAGTGAAGTGAGGTTTGGAAGATCGAGGATGAGTTTTGGGCATGAAAACTTGCTATGAAAACTAAAAAAAATAGGTATTGTTTTTGCTGTTTTGATGGATAAGGTTGGAAATTGCTCTGGATATGTGGTGTCTACAATGTTATATGTTGTATAAAATGGAAAATAACTTCATAAATATGGCAGCAATGGTCCCTCATAGGAATGAAAAGGATTCCAATATTTCGTTCTTGTAAATTATTTTTTAACAATACTCGATATATAGCTTATATACTAGAAAGGTAATATAAATTCAGTATAATATTAGCTATGCTTGACTTTAAAAATATTAAATTTATAGGAAAAATATCGAATTAAAAATTAAAATCATGTCGAAACAATATTTAAAAATTTGTTCTGTAACAAAAAATAATTGTTTTATTGTTAAAATAAAAATGGATAACATAGATTTAAAGACATACTATTTAAATAACTTCGAACTTCACAAATTATGATAGTAACTAACGTGACATAAATTTAATTCTTGCTTTCATTTGTAATTAATTAAAAAATAAAATCAATAAAAAATCAAATCAATTAAAATATGTTTTTGTTTGAGTTGATAGTAAAGTTAATAAACATACTTTAATTTTAAATTTAATGTATGAATCAAATATTAGACTAAGAAAAAATTATTAAAATTTCATTGTACTTCAAAATAATATTCTTTTTCAAATGGTATATAAAATGATTTATAGGAGAATTATGTATTTTCCATGTCAATAATTAAGTATTCTGAAATTCATCAGTAATTTTTTTTTAATTAAAGAAATATTAGAATAAAACTTATTCTGTATTTTAAAATAAATAAACATGTAACTTTAAATTTAATGCATGGATGAAATATTGGACTAAGGAAAAAAAATATTAAACGTTCACTATACTTTAAAATAATGTCCCTATTTCAAATGATATATAAAATGTTTTATAAGAGAATAAAGCATAACCATGTCAAATAATTAAGTATTCTGAAATTCATCCAGTATATCTTTTTAATCAATGAAATATTCGAATAAAAATAATTCTTTAGTTTCAAAACTAATTTGTGAAAAAGATTTATTACATTTATATATTTCTTCTTTCTTTATTAGAATAGATTTATTAAATAAAAAATGATTCCTATATTCAAACAAGTAGTGAATATCAGATCATAAAATCATATAAATTCGTTTATTTGAGATAATTTCGTGTATTATATTCACACAACATTATCTTGAATCTCGTTTCTATTTCATTAGATATAAAATAAATGTTCTGAGAGAAAATAAACGTACAATTGATTAACTAAATATATAATTAATGTATTAATAAAAAAAGAAAAATTGAAAAATATACAAGGAGGCAAACATAAAATATATAAAATAATAAAAATATGAGGCAATATTATTTAAATAATAGTTTTAGCTTCAGTTTCCCAATTGTTATAAAGAATATTATTTGCAATAAATGTTTTAATTTACAATAACGGTAAATCTCGGTTGTTTCGTCAGGATAGATAACAGATAAACAATTGGCAATATTTTTGATTAAATAGTGTTGTTTCTTATTCCATTTGGTCGACAGAAACATCTAGACCAAGTCCATGAATGAAGTCCATCACCAAGTCCAAGTCCTTGTATAAACTGACGACCATGATAAAGGATAAAAAAATGTAGCTTCTTTTAGTCCATGAAGAGCACTAAGGGATTCAAGCCTAGTCCCTCATACATGCTTGACGTGCGTGAATAGAACCAACAGTTATTTAACAAAGAAAAATCCAAATTATTTAATCGAAATGAAACTGTACCATAATATACTGATTCCATTTACTTGTATAGCAAAACTTAATAATACACTAACAGCTGGTATGTTATGCATTAATTGTTCATTAGATTTATTACGTATTTAAAAATTTTTTTTTATTGTTTTAATAGCAGAAAAAGACATATTAGGTCTTTCTAGGGTAACAAAAATCTGGCTGGAATAAACAGTTCACATATGCCATAGTACAAATTAATTTAATTGAATAATGATAATCAATATATTCCGAATTTTCACAAAAATTCTATATAATTTACACAAATTTTTTTTTTTATGTTTGAAAGGAATTTATAAATTTTTCCATCTGAATATGAAATATGAATATGAAATACTGGTAAATGTTGTGAAATTGTTAGAAGTACATTATAGAAAAGGTTTCATCAACCTTTTGAAATGCAATCCCCTTAGGAAATTATATTTAAGTAATATACTCGTATGTTCCCAAAGGGCTTGAATCAGCAGGGCTTAGTTCTATTGACGCAAATTTTTACAATATTTATTCTTTTTTAGAATTATAATTATTATTCAAATTTATTATATTGATTCGTGGTAGTTAAAGGATGATAACTAGCTAAGTGCATTAAAGAATTTGTGCAATAATATTAATAATTAACAATAATAATAATATTAATAAGCAATAATATTAATAATATTAATAATTTGTGACTAATGGCTCAATAGTCACATGGAATTTCCAATTAAATATAAAAATCCAGCTTTTAAATCAATGTATTATTGCACTACTATTATTTAGATTGGCAACTCTTATGTTGAAGAACTAATAACAAAATTTGAAGGTTAATAATATTTTATAATTATAATTCCCACCAATATATTTCTATCTATATACATCCTATGCATCAATTTTATTTATAAAATAAAATTTAAAATTACTTTAACTTAACTATTGATTATAAATAATTTTACTCTGTTATAAATAACTTAAAAAAAAGAAAAAAAAAAAAAAAAAAAAAAACATACCTTAAATTTCAGTTCCGTAATACACCATACTGACAAAACAATATTTTTATTTATACAATAAAACTTATTACGTTAACTTAACTGTAGATTATAACTAATTTTACTCTGTTATCGATAACTTAAAAGAACAAAAAACACAACTTAAATTTCAGTTCCGTAATACACCATACTGACAAAACAACATTTTTTTTATTTATAAAATAAAACTTATTACGTTAACTTAACTATAGATTATAAATAATTTTACTCTACTATCAATAACTTAAAAGAACAAAAAAAACATACTTTAAATTTCAGTTCCGTAATACACCACACCGACAAAACAACATTTTGGAGATTGTAACTCTTTCAGAACTAATCAAACTTTAATGGAATAAATATTTAATTGAAGAAGGATTTAAAGGCCATAAAATTTTCAAAGAACTGTGGGTTTTACGTTACATGCACAGAAAATAAACTTTCTACTGCGAAAAGAAGCATGCTCTTCTTCCTTTTTCGAGTCTTTTGTTTGAGAAGCTAAGAGGATGAAGCCAAATAAATAGAAAAATGATCGATATCAAAAGAAGTTTTTCAGAGATATTCGATTTGAAAAGGCATATGATATTCGCGTTGATCTTTTAGATCAGACAGCCATATGAATTGGGTGGTGAAAAACTTTGAAAGTTTAAATGAGATTTAAAGCAAATTTGTTTCTTGTTTCTATAGAAAAATTACTTTTCATTCAGAAAAATTGAATGAGTAAAGTACCAGTGGCATGAAATTTCTAATGCTATTTTTATTTTGAATCTTTTAAAGGTATCTATTCATAAAATTCTTTACTTTAGTTTCTTTATGTGTGTTTATTTCAGCGTTTTGAAAAATGAATTAAAGCAAGCAATATATTTTTATGATTTATAAAAGATCTTTCAGAATTCTCTTAAAAGCAGAAAACTTCTGTATTTATATTATTAATAAAAAAGGTATTTCATAGAAAAGAATATTCTTCATAATAAGAAATAATAAAAATGTTTCTTTTATTTAAATTAGATGTAGTTGGTAATCGGAAGACCACAGAAATATCTTGATTTTGAATGAAAAGAGCCAAATTTAAAACTGTAAGCAAACAGAATACAAAGTTATCGTGTTTAAGCAGGAAATAAACATGGAGAATGTCTCGACCAGAAAGTTCCCTTCTCTGATTTTAAAGAAGATGACTAAAATGATCATAATATTAAACTTGAAAATATTAGTTAAATTTGCGGGTTCTTGGGAAAGTGGTAACTCGGGATTTATAATGAACTTAATAAGAGATAATAAGGAAGCATAAATGTTCTCAACTGGTCCAAAATATGTTAACATGAAATATTCAACCAGATTTAATTTTGTATTATAAGGTCTTATTTGCTTTAGGGTGGATGTTTCGTGAATCTGTTGAGAATTTCTCTGATTTTAAAGAAGAGAGTTAAATGAGCCATAATGTTAAATTTGGATATATTAGTTAAATTTGCAGATTCTTTGCAAAGTGATAACTCGGGATTTATAAGGAACTTAATAAGAGAGGGCAGAGAAACATATGTTCCCATCTGCTCCAAAATTTGTTAAGATAAAATATTACACGGGATTTAATTTTGTATTATAAGGTTTGATTTTTCTAAGGGTGAATGTTTCATGAGTCTGTTTAGAATTTCTCTGATTTTAAAGAAAATGGTTAAAATGACCATGATATTACACTTGGAGATATTAGTTAAATTTTCTGGTTCTTTGCAAAGTGGTATTTTGGGGTATATAATGAACTTAATAAGAGATAATAAGGAAGTATAAATGTTCCCATCTGGTCCAAAATATGTTAAGATAAAATATTCAAATAAATTTAATTTTGTATGGTATTTTTAAGTTGGGTGTTTCTTAAATCTGTTTAGAATTGAGAAAACCTTAATGAGGTACATCAACATTGTATCCTGCTGGGTAATTTCTGAAAGATATGTCAAAAAAACCTGCCCTTTGTTCAGTCCAAATAAATAAAAATGCATATAATGTTTACCAAAAGGCCCAAGCCGATACGACTCATTCATAATAGACTCATTGGAGAAAAAAGAATGGAAATGCATATCACCAGAGGAATCAATCGATTCGACGAAAGAATTTTATTGCAATAATATTTTGGTACTGAATATAGATACAGATTATAATAAATAAATTGAACTAAATATACCGGAATATTACTTCATCCTTTGTGGGGAGACGAATCGAAGTTGAAACTCATGAGAGTTAAATTAAATTTTAACGTTGTTAAAATTCACTGCGAAATACATAAATTTTTTTAAACATAAAACTTGTCATTTCTTACAAATTTTGGGATCCTGAACACAGAAACGTTTGTAAAAATTTACAATTTTTTATGAGATGCGGAATTGGTAATCGGTCCCCTCTGTTTTCTTGAAATATCTATGTAAAATGAACTATAGGAATATGAAAATTATATAATTCAACATGCAAATTAAAATAAATTTAAAATATTTAACAAAGTCTATAAAAATGTATGTAGTAAAATTTATGCCTATATAAGACATAAATTTTACTGCATTCCTTTACATTTAATTACATACTTACTACATTGAATATATATGAAATGTATAAGTATTAATTATTACACATACATGAAATATCTGAAAAAATAAGATGTTATTAGATATCAATTTATTATTTTTTTACATTTTATTTATTATATTGTTTATATTATTATTTTATAAATTATATTATATTTTTATTACTAAAACAAAATTTTTTAAAAAGCTTTACAGTAAATTCTTTTGGCAATAATTAGTCTGCAAAAAAAGACGACAATCCGAGTGTCGTCAAAGTTCTCTCTGGTTTTCCACTAAAATTAGAAATATGATAGTTGTTAGTTATGCGTTCTGTTTTGTCTGAGAAAGAAACGGCTGCAAACATTTTAGCTAAACATGTTACTCGTATATTCATTAGAGCAGGGTCTCCAAACTACGGCCCGCGGGCCAAATCCGGCCCGCCAGTGTCATCCATCCGGCCCACGACAGCGAATAGCTTATTGTTGCTCTAATAAGTTGGATTAAAAAAAAAAGATAATAACTCGGTTTTACTGACTTGCTAGGTAAAGCTTAATGACAAGCATAATACGCAGAAAATTTAACTTAAGCATAGCAACTAACTGGAAATTATAGATAATGGCAGAAAAATTAAAACGGTTTTGGCCCTTGGTACTTACTAGAGTAAACAGTATGGCCCTAAGGCTGGAAAGTTTGGAGACCCCTGCATTAGAGCTATGATGTCGTGCAATTCTTCTGATAACTTTTGCTTATAGATGTGAAATTTGAAAGCTAAAAATGGTCGATCACCATAGTAAAAAAGGTATATCCCCTTTAATTAGGATGCCAAATTGGAGATGAGAACAATCACAATATGAGCAATCAGAACCTGGTCCTCCACATATATTTTGCAATTCAAGATACTTTCTATGGATGTAAAGGTAAAATGAAAATGCTATTTGTCATTCCTATGTTTTGAGGAGCAATCACGTAATTGATTTCTTCTTTTACATGGTCTAACTTCTACATTGAGAAGTCACATGGAAAAAATTTTCGAGAATGCAATACTCGAATATACCGTCTGCTATGTGACCAAATTCCCAAAAGTGAAGGGTTTTCCATTCTGAAATTTTCCCAAATGAATTTTTCATTGATCCAGTGGAAGATCAAGAATCAATTTCGTATGATGCTTCACAGTTTCCTATGTCTAATGCTAAATATAAGGATGATGCTATACTACACTATTCTGTCTCAAGAAGAATTAAATAAGAGCTATTGAAGATTAAGAAAGATTTACTTGCATCAAGACTAAGATGATTGAATTTACTAGAAAGGGATTCAAATGATTTCGTTTCTCAATTGTTATAAACAATTTCTACCCATTTTTCAAGCAAGGAAAATATTTTCTGTTCAAGCACTAATGCATTAATGATGGCTCTTAAGATATAAAATGACCTTTAGCAATGACGACTATTCATAGCATGTTCCAAACCAATACCTCAATATGAAATCCTTATGCTATATATACCTGCCTTATGAAAGAAACTTATAAAAGATTTAAATATCTATGGAATTGCCTTTAATTCAACAAGAGGTGCTGAGATATTTGGCGCAATTTGAAAGTGGTAGCTTTTTCATGTGTCTTGAATTAGGAGGAAATACAGATACTTTTTAAGTGACACAGTAGGGCTAATACATTGCACTATATAAAAAAAAACAATACCCGTCTAGAAAAACGTATAATATTGGGAGAAGGAAGGGTAAAATCAACTATTAATAACGTCAACAAAAAATCTTACTATCCTCCATGCACATAAAATTTGACTTAACGACATACTTTGTGAAATCCATTGACAAGATAGGATCAGTCATCAGGTACAATAAAAAAAAAATTCTGCAATCAGCGAAGTTAAACTGTAATAGGGAATTTTCATTGGTAATCAGTGCGCTCCAACAAGATGAGAAAGAAATTTGGAATGCTTTTCGCATTGTATTAATGAGTTTCTTAAATATCTGATATCAAAGGACTGTAAAAAACAGTGATTGGCATGTTGTTCGCATCCAAAAAACTTGGATGCATTATATCTTTAAAAATATATTTTCTGTAATGAAATTTTGACTTCTTTCTAAATACTGTGGCCAGGTTAGTAGTGAGTACAGTGAGCGGTTTCACCCGGACATTGCGGAAATAGAGAAAATATACCAGGAAAAATGGTTCACTACAATGATGGCAGATTACTGTTGGACAGTGCTCAATGAGAATTCAGGGAAAATGCATAAGCTACAATCTAATATACCATAATATATAATAAAAAGATACATGCACTTTGTTTACACTTTGATTCATATTGAAAGCATTAAGCTACAAATATCTTAGCCAATTTCAAATTTTCATTGTCCAAATCATGTACACCTGCCCAAAACTAGTAATAAAATGCTATTTTAATTTCAGAGGAAAAAAATTCGTCTAAATTATTTTAATTTCATACAATAATAGTATTTTTAATCTCTCTGAAAATACAATTCCATATAAACTGAATGATAATATAGTTTATTATTTTATGTAATAAACTATATTATCATTATATATTGAAAATATTGAAATGTCCGGTATTACATTCATGGAGAGAAGCACAGCTGACTTTTCGAAATGAACTGTATTGAAGGTTAATTCTATGAGTTTATTTTATGGAAACAATATATATATATATATATATATATATATATAGATATATATATATGTGTATATATTAATATAATATATATTGTTTTCATAAAATAAACTCATAGAATTATAAATTTGAATAAGAGATATTTCTTTAATCTTATAGTACAGTTCATTTCGAAAAATCAAAAACTGTGCCTCATTTTCAAGTCTGTAATTTCTGACATTTCAATATCTTTGAGATGACATTCCATTTTGTAGAAAATATAAATTATGATTACGTTTATGTCAGTTATGTAAAAAAGAATTCAATAGTTTTGGTTTGAAGTTTTCATTAAATTTTCAACAAAGATAATGCAAAGATTGGGGATTTAAATAGAAATACACAATTTAAGAAAATTCAAATCAAAATGCCTCTAAATAGTTTATATCGAAAATAAACATTCAGTGATTTCATTTTATTTAAATAACGCTTTTTCTTTCTATTAATTTATTATAAACTCTTTCCCTCTTAAAATAAACCGGAGATTCGATTTAAAAATTTTTTCTTTGATTAAAATTTCTTTTTTGGCTGTCAGCTGAATTTTAATAATGTGAGAGTTTTATGTTTGATAATCATTAAATGTCAAAAAAATAATAAACTATTGTAAAAATAGAAATCTCTCAAATAATATTTTGACGCCATGAGTTTTATGGAAATGATATAAAAAATTATTTATATTTTGAAAGTTTACCATATGCTTAATTATTTTCTATTGACTAATGTTTTCAGTTACCGATTCTTCACTTGAAATTTCATGGTAATATTAAAAAAAAGAATACTTTTTTTCCTCCCCAAAATTTTTTTATTGTATTCATGTTTTAATAATTTGAAACAAAAATATGCTCATAATAATCATTACCTTGTTTTTGGCGTGTTGTTGAGTTTTTAAACTAAATTAGCTAATGAAGAATTGAAAAAAAAAGGAATTATATTATCTTGCATGAGTTTAATTGCTATATTTAAATTTTTTTGTATTCTTATTTTATTATTTTTTTTTCAAATCTACTTTTAATACTTCAACTAAAAAAATCTGTATTTTTTAGAAAAAAGCTTTTACTAAACCTTTACTTATTATTATTTTTTTTTATTTTCAAAAGTATTATTTATTTACTAAACCTTTATTTATTATCATTCGTAAAGAACATGATTTGTTCGTTCTGTATATGTGTAGAGGCGAATTTGATTCTGGAAGCCAAAATGTCTACCTGAAAATAATTAATTTTTGTAAAAGAATTAATTGGTGCATTGAAAAAAATTTTCAAGCAGTTTGTATTTGATGTGAAATTGAAATTAAAATTGAATTTGGCTAATTTGATATGTCGGTAAACATATAAATAAGTAAAAATAAAAATAAATAATAAAAACAGATAGATAAATATATAGTAAAAATTCTTTCATTCTACTAACTTCTACGATCAGCGATCAAATTAATATTTCAGACAAGCTACATAGACAATAAATTGAAGGAATGTCAGAACCCATTGGTTCTCAGCTGACTTTAGCCGAGACAGATAAATAAATCATACGGCATAAACACGTCGACTTCATCGGCAACGGCTTTAGTTAAGCAACAACAAAAATCTACTTCAGCTCAACAAAACCATTCAAACGATCCTCATACTATTTTCATGGAATGTTTATGGAAGAAAATGCAGATTTTGAATTTGTAAAGGGTCTGAAGATTTCAAAAATAAAATTTCTGACATTTCCAAGATGCTCAGAATTTATGAAGAAGCAGATGACCTCATGAAATTTCAGCAAAACACTATTTTAACATAAATAAAAAAATTACGAAACAAATCGAAAGGGTTGTTATATTAACCTTAAAAGAAGCCTCTATTTTATTTTCAATGATGTTTACATAATTCTTTTAATATAAACCTATGTTTTCCAAATGGATGCAATGGTAGAAAACATATTAATCACATTAATTTTGGAACATGAATAGATTAACCCATAAGCAATCTAAGATTATTTATCTGGCCCAAAGTAAAACTACTGGCAGAGAAGATACAGACTTACTTTCTCAATATACAAGGTCAGTAGATTACTGAAACGAGCACTAAAAGAATTGTGGCAATTGTAAAATTCTTGCCTTCTAAGAGACTACCGTATCGTGGTGACAATGTAACTTTTAGGTTAACTGAAAATTATTTTGATAGTATGGAGACATTCAATTAATTTAATCCATTTCTCACACATTACATAAAAAAAGTGGTAGTCTGGAAAAAGGACACATTTGTTATTTATCAGCGGATGATTGCAATGAATTTATCAACTTAATAGGAAAGTGTGCCCTTTTAAAAATTGTAACTGAAGGCCAATTATCAAATATATTTTCTATAATCGTTGATATTACCTCATGTTGACCAGGTAACGGCTTTGTAACGCCATGTTGACGGTTTTGTAACATAATACCTAAAATATTATGAACTCATTGAAACTGTTTTCGAATTTATATCTATTAATGAACTCAAACCTAAACATTTAGCAGAAATAATGCTATTCCTTTAAAAGGATTAGAGAAGACAAAGCTGAGACAATGCATTAAATATTCTAGGAAAATATTTCCTTTTGCAAGAAAGAATCAAAGAGAAATCTGAATTTTCTACCCGTATGCCATGTGCAGCAATTTCCCTTATGTTAATGGATCTGCATGTTTCTGAGTGTGTACAAGAGGCAATAAGATATTTTTAAATAGTATAGAACCTATAAACTTTTTTTGAAATTCTACTCATCGTGAGGGGGGAATCATTATAACAACTAACTATAAACAAGAAACCATATATCGAAAAGGACAAAAACCATAGCTTGGCTTCTCCATATAAAATATTTTAGCAGCAAATAGATATTCTATACTTTTTCTTTTTGTTTTTTAAGTACTTCTTAATGGAGAAAGTTGTTTATTTTAATGGGCTCATTCACCTATGAGATGGAACATAGAAGTCGAGGTTCAAATAAATGTTCGGTATATATAAACTCAAAAGTGTGTTTGTTTGTTTGCTTGTACCTCTTTTATGATAAAATTACTGAAACTATTTAATTATTTGATAGGCATTTTTTTTTCAGAATTCCCATAGGATAGGAAAAAAAAAACAACTCGCGTTGCCACCCAATTGACTAAAGCAGTTTTGATTTTTACTTCTTTACTTATGAAGAATAGCAACTCAGAAGAAGACTTGTCACAAAGATCTTCATTCTGATTAGGGTAAAATTTAGTAAATTAGTGATTGAATAAAGTACAGGGTGGTTATAATTATGTGACCCTATTAATGATTGAATAGCATACAGGGTGATTATAATTAAAGTGACCCTATTCAGACCCCTCAAGAACCTGTTCAGCCTAATGGATTTTGACGAAACATGGTATATACAATATATGGACCATGGGGCAAAGATTTCGGCAATAAAAATAGTTCTAATTTTGACCACCAGTGGGAATTAGGGCGCCTAAAGAAGACACAAATATTCAAACAGTGCAGCTAAGTTATTGCTACCGTTCTGATAAAACAGCTTTGCCAGTAAAGCTCGATCTTTCTTCTGTAAGGGCATGATTAACAATGACAGAAGAACGCAGAAGGATTTTTTAGCTTTGACTGCAAATCTCTTTATAGCTTAAACTAATTTGCAAATGGTATTTTTTGAAAATTGCCACCGGGGATCAAATTTAGAATTATTTTTTATTACAGAAATCTTCTTCCCATATTCCATATACCATATATACCAGGTTTCATCAAAATCCGTTAGACAGAACGAGTTCTAGAGGGGTCTGAATACGGTCACTTTAATTATAATCACCCTGTATATTAAACAAGAAAATTCCTTTCAATGAAATTTCTTTAAAATAAGACTATATTATTGTTTGCGATTTTTTCGAAGTTAGAGACGCGCAATTTATTTATTTTTGGTAAAAGAAATTCATTCCATCATTATTTATAACAATAATACCAGAGCCAAATCAATAATTCTACAATCATATAATATTTTATAGCATCGATAACCTAGGAAATAAAGGCTTGCTCATCAAATTTTACTGTTTCTCAGATCGTAGAAACCAAAATGTTTTATATTCTTTCAGTCCAAACTCAGTATTTTATCGTGAATGTATCTCCAAAATACAAAAGTAACTTTTTTCGAGGGAAAAAAAAAATCTACTCTATTCCGAAAACAACTCAAATATTTTCGCTAGTGACCAGTCATGTATTTTAGTCGAGTTCTCTTTCGAACGTTTTCTCATTGTGGCAGCATTCATTCGAGTTCTTAGCATTCACAGCAGCGTGACGCATGATCTTCTTGATGATTTTGCAAATGTCACATACTTGTTAAAAATCTTTCTTCATTTTACTGCTTCAGTAAGAACGTTATGGAAAGGAAAAGCAGCAGAATAAATCTCGTATGAATCCAGACTCGAAAGTTCTTCTGTGGAAATCACTGTACTGCATCGATTGGCTGTGAAAAACGTGATTTGGTCACATAAACAGGTAGGCAACAACTGCTACAGCAAGACTAACTTCATCCAAAAGAAGCATAGAAAGTAAAACTCGTTTTAAGGGATTAGACATCAACTTAAAAAGGGAATTAGTGTTGCCCAGCAACTCAAGTATCGGTGTCAAATTGCTAAGTAATTCGAAACATTAATAATGATGTAAATATGAAGCCAATACTGTTTAAGAATAAATTGGCGTCCTTAACTTTGAATTCGTTTGTATCAAAGAATTCTGATAAATACTCAGATTAGATATCCTGAAGATTTCTTTCACAGTTTAATGAATGCAGATTTAGAAATAAATAATAAATTAGAGTCTAGAATGGATAATAAATAGCATTTATTATATTAAGTTTTTAACAGTGAAATTATATTTCTTTTTACAGTGAAATACTTTTTTTATTTCCTTTTAATCTCTTGCTGACAAATTGAAAATAAAATAAATTTGACGTACTCAATCTGCCTAGCTTTACTTTTAAAAGAAGTAATACTTCAATAAGACATTTCATTTCACTAAATTGAATATTTCTTATACATTACCTAATAAGTGCATTTAAATGAGTATACTACACTTAAAAATATTTCTTTGTACTGTAAATGTTAACTAGATTTCTTAGATTCGGACTTTAATATTTTTCTAATGTTCAGTTTTGTTAAAATATGTAACTTTTCGAAATAATTTTAAATTTTCTTATATTTTAAAAGTTGTTTACCAAAATAAATGTCAAATAATAATTTGAATTTAATTTCTTTATTTTGAAACTTTCGGTATTTACTACTTTATTGTTTACGTATATTTTTATTACTCTTAATTTATCTAACTAAATAAAACGAAACCAATTTGAAGCAATTTAAGAAATTGTTTAATGTTGTGATGGAAATTTTGGATGATTAAAAAATCATACTTAAATCATATATTTGTTTATAATAAAGGACGACCTATGTTGCTTCTTTAACATTTACATGAGCACTTAACAGCACTTCTTTATTTTAGAGTTTGTCATGAATATTTCAGCACATAAAATGATAAATATATGATAAATGTTATCTTTCTTTCTACATTGTGCAGTTTTATTTTACAATTTAAAGGAAGTTAAGTCACAAATAAAGCAATATAGTTTAAAAGAATGCAAATATTTAAATATTTATATACAGTTTTAATGCCATTGAAGACATTATTTTTAAGCATGCCTTTATAGTGTTTGCTTCTTTTATAGAGGATAATGCAAATGACATTTACTAAGAAAAATAAAATTTATTTTTTATCTATTTTAATTGTGTTGATTTTAAAAAATTAAAAATTATATATATAATTTAATCAAATAAATAATGTATAATATTTAAATATTTTCTTCTATTAAAATAATAAAACGTGAAATTAAATATATTGTAAATTGTACATATATAAGAAATATTAGATTATAAAGAATCGTAAATTTTTAATATTTATACGTAATTTTCTAAAATTAATTTATATACAATAGTAAAGCAGTTTTTATATTTAGTAATACTTTTTATTATTTATTATGAAGGTCGAAAGGAAATTACTGTCAAAAAAAATATATACCCTGGATATTAAAGGAAGAATTCTTAATAAATAAAAATAATATCACGGAGGTAGTTATAACCTGTATTTGCATTCACAAAAAGAATTCAAGTTTGAGTTTAAAAAAATGATGCTTATAATTATAGTTAGCCCATCAGAAAATTGGACAATAAGATTCTAGATTGACACATTGTTCGTTGTTTTTCTTGTGATAACATAAATTTTAGTTTTTAAAAATTAATTATACATATGAACATATACATATTTCTCTGTAATATCATAGTTTTTAAGTAAGTTTGCAAAGCACGCTTCAATCGTTTTATAAATTTTGTAAAAAGGTTTCACCTAATTAATTTAAAAAGATTGTCTGACAAATTGAAATCTTCTTACTTTGTAAGGAATATTATTGATTATTAATTTTAATATATGAGCTGAATCAAAGAGGTTGCCTAGACTATAAAAAGAAAATTTCTCATTAATAATTCCTGACATTTTGTCAAAAGCCTGTAAAAATTAAACTTATTCTTATAAAATATTTCTAGAAAGAATTAATTAAAATTATTTCAAATAATCAAATGATTATTTTTATGTATCAATAAGAAATCTTAAAAGTGTTTTAAAAAAAAGAAGAAAAATTCATATTGATTTCTGTTTTTTAACAAATCTTAATATGCTAAATCTGTGAAAAGGATAAATAATTAAATTCATGATGTTGTATATAGTAATAAACTAAGAGAATCTAACTACACCACTTATTCTTTCTAATAAAAAGGAAATTTCCTAATAATGCATCTGACATTTGGTCAAAAGTCTGTAAAAATTAAACTCAAACTTGTAAAATATTTCTAAAAAGAATACTCTAAAGTAATTTCAAATAATCAAATGACTATTTTCTGTACTAGTAAATATTAATCTTGGAAAAAAATAAAGAATAAAAATACAGAAAAATTGCACGTTTATTTCTGTTTATTAACAAATTTAATAAGATAAAGCTGCGAAAATTTATTATTCATTAAAGAATCAAGGATACACACTTAAATTCATGTTCTATGCTAGTAATAAAGTAAGAGAATCTAACTACACATATTTCTAGAAAGAATTGTCTAAAATTACTTCAATTAATCAAATGACATTTTTATATATTATTAAGAATTAATTCTGAAAAGAAATAAATATGTATAGACAAATTCCACATTGATTTCTTTTTTAACAAATCTCAACATGATAAAGCTACGAAAATTTAGTATTTATTAAAGAATCAAGGTTGCATACTTACATTTATGTCGTTCTATACTTGTAGTAATAAAATAGGAGAATCAAACTACACCACTTATTCTCGCAATCCATTGCTCTGTATTCTGTGTTTATATCGTGCATTGGAGCAACCCCCTTCATAGAGCAGCTCGCCGACCTCTAATAATCAAGAACTCCGATAGATGGATCCCTTTTTTTTATGGTACGTTTCATTAACACCATCTGTTGTAATGGAAAAAAGTTCAGATGACGCTGATGATTGGCAATAGCGTTTGTTTCTCAAGTCCTGCGTCGTTAACGCATTGCACATCGTGAATTAACTGTTGGAATGGGATTACAGGAGTGGAGGACCATTTTTTTTTTTTTTACTATTTTTCTTCGCTGTTTTTTTTCCGCTGAAGGAATACTTTGTTCAATATTTCCCCCTTCTGTCAAATGACTAGATTCTGGCATTATAGCATGCTTGATTTGCCTCATTGGCATGGCATTGAAATGTATGGATCATAAAGCTGAATTTATTGGCCGTAAAAAAATTAGTAGTTATGAAATCATTTTTTATAGTGAAGGTGTCTTGTCGATCTCTAGCAGGAGTTGTATACTTATTTTAATTCTTGGAGGGTTTTTTTTTGTATAATTTTTTGTCAGTTTGATGGAATAATAATTTTAAAAATAATAGGTGATAAGTAATATTTATCAAAAGGGTTTATCATAATTTATTTATATAATTTTTATTTAACATATACGTAATTTATTTCTTGTTAAATGAGTTCTTGGGACATTTTATTTTTTATACGTGCATTATTTTAACAATCTTTACTGCAACATGTTTTTTGATAACTTTAGCATTTTAATAATATCTTGGATCAACCTGGTGGATATTGGTTTGAATTTTGGTATTGAGAAAATTTGTTTCGAAAACCAAAAAATGAAGTCGAGCCTAAAATACCTGAGTGTATGTCATTAATCTTCATCATCATTATCATAAACGTTCCCATAAAGTATTCATTAAGCTAAATTAAAATATCAATTTAAAGAAATCTAAATGTCTCAAAGCTTGCTTCGTTTCTGTTTGTGTTTGTTGATCATTATCGCTATCGGGAATCATTGTTAAATAAATAGTAAAATACAAAACATTAAAATATAGATTAAAGTTTAAGGTAAAATTAAACTAATTAAAATAATTATTCTTCTTCAATGGCACAATAACCCTATAGTGGGCCAAAGCCGTCTGTCTACAGGCAGATTTTTAGACAAGAGATACGGCGTACGGTTATCAGCCCTATACTAAATAATCATCTTAGACTAGGAACCTACGATTTAAAGTGAATTCCAAACCACTACAAACACCGATGGGACTGCCAGGATTCGAATCCGAAACCAGTGGCACCGAATGCCAAAACACTATTCACTCGGCCAACAGACCCGTATGACATTAATAGGCAGTATAAATTATTAGTCCGAAAACCTATTCATCGGGCTTGTAGGTGAAGAGGGCACATATACTGCAGTTCTTTCTATGAGGGCTTTCGTTCCAATTTAATGTAAAAAATGTAACAGACTTACGATGATGCATCTTATTTGTTGGATCCGCTACAGCTAATGTGCTGTAGCTGCAGGGCTAAATAACATAAAGTCAAAATAAATTGCATTTTAAAATAACAATGTATTTAACTTTATATACGTCTTTTAAATTGTTTACAAAGTAGTTGCATCTTGTTCTACTATTTAACTATGGATCTTTCGGAGTTTTGTAGATACACATTGCTGAAAATGCAAAAAATATTTCGAAGAGAAACTGGGCGTATGTCGTAAAACTTTGGACATGCACTGAATTATTTAGCCTAAGTAATAGCTTTAAAAGTTAAGTTACATCTTTAAATTATTCTATGAAGTTACGATGTATACAAAACTTAATTAAGATAACTCTCTTCAATTAGTATGTTTAAATAAGTTTTATAGATTAGCATAATAGATGTGACTCGAAATTTAAAGTAATTTAGTGTTGTAAAGTAAATACATGTATACATTTTTTTCTTTTATCGAATTTTATTAATGGCAGATTTACTAATTGAAAATTAAATCATAAAATAAAAGCATGGAAATGAATAATTTATAAATAAAACAAAATAAAATAAATAAAATAATAAATAAATAAATAAATGGATAAATGAGAATAAAGGACTTATTTCTGTTTAATTAAAAAATTGTTAATGTATTTACACGGCTTTATTTCAGAAATTATTTTTATTGCTAAACCGTGTTCATGGTTTTATTATTACATTTGATATTATAATGAAAACCTGCATCATTATATTTAGAATAAAGCACAATAAAAAATTAAATATTAATATGCTAATTAAATTGAATAAAAATAATAAAAACGGCAATCCAGTTTCTTATTAAAGTTATAAGTAATAACTATACAGTTATGAAAAGTTTAAAAATAATGTAAGAATTATTTTATATTTGAAATCATTTTTGTGTTGTTACTAATTTTTATTATAAGTTTGTTATACCTTATTGTGTGAGTAAAAATATAATTTTTTTTACTACAATTCAATTAAAAATATATATAAGAGCTTTTCGAGCTTTCTTATTCTTACAGTTTAATTAAATATATTTCGAATAAAGAAACAAAATAAATTTTAAATAAGCAAAAATACTACAATACAGAAAAAAAGATGGAAATGTTTCTAAAACCTTGTATTTTGATTTCCTTAACAATTTATTATTATAATATATGTTAGATAAACATCTCCTGTCTCGAAATTTGCCAATATGCAGACGGCCTTGTCCCACCACGAGACTGTTGCGACAATGAAGAAGAAAAATAATTTATGCTAGATCATAACGATTTGTAATTTATGTATAAAACAATACTAAAAATAATTAAAATTTCAATAGAAAGTTAAAGTTTTTAAGTGATAAAGTATTATTTTAAGTATTAATATTTTAAAATTACTTTATTTAAAATTTATTTAGCATTTGTATCAATATTTAATAATATTAAAGGCTTTATAAGTACTGTAACGTCTCGGCCTATATAAGACCTATAACGGCTTTAAGAAGAGTGCCACTTTCAGGTACATGGGAACACTTTATTTTTATTTACAAACATTATATATATATATATATATATATATATATATATATATATATATATATATATATATATATATATATATATATATATAATGTATTCTGGTTTAATATACAAAGAATTAAAAATTAAAAGAAAAGTTGATCTTAAGTACAGTCCATTCCAAGGTTGGTGATTTTCAGAATTATCGAGTCTGCATCGAATCTCTTTGTCTGGTGTGCGGCAGTTCTTAATTATCACACGGCGTGGTTCATGAAACCACAAGAATTTCACTTTGAAAACATGCGAAATCTTCTATTCAATTACTTCAGAGAAAAAGTAAAAAACAACAGTTCTGGTCAACTCGTCGCAGAACTGTCCTCTACACAGACACACACACAAACACACAAAACGACCTAATCCTTTTAAGGCAATCCGTCAAGTGAGGAGTAAGCTTCCCTCACTTATCTCACTTATTGAATTTCGCAGCTCAAGGTCTATCCCCAATCACGTTGGAATGACTCATGGTATAGTTCATATTCTATCTGTAGTTGTTTCGATTTGTGGAGGTCGCAGAACGTCATTATACATAATACCGAATATTTGTTATCAGATTTCAGTAACAGATTGTTCACGTTAATACATAACGCTAATTGCATGTAATATATTTAAAAACATTACTGCTTGTGCTGCCAAATTTGAGTGATGGTTTGCTATTATATAGTTATGAAATAGCATGCATTTCTTTCTCATGGGAATGAAATGCCAAAACTCTTCCGTTGAGAAAAAAAAAATGCTACGTTACATAAACGAAAGTCATTTGAAATTAACCCTGGATAATTCAAATTTTGCAATAAATCTGACATAATAAAACAAATGAAGCATATAAAGCATCAGCAAAATTTCTTTTTGTAAAAATATTTTGAATTTTATGATTATGTTGAAGTCTGTATGGAAACGCATTGGATAAAAAAAAAAAAAAAAGATAAAAGTGAAAAATTAGCATTTATTCAATGCATCTTTGTTTAATGCGTTTGACTTCTAAACAATATTGATCCAATGCTATTTAATGTAATCCTTTATTTTATCTGCGCTCTCGAAGTATAAAGCAGCGAACTTAATTTGAAAATGTAATTGATATTGATTCCGATTGTTAAGTGCATTACAAACACTGAAGCAGCTTACTTACAGCGATCTCTCCGAGATGAAATTACTCATTTGAAGCTTACTTAAGAGGTCTGAAAAGTGTGCATTAATTTATTATTTGGATGCAAAGGGTCAATTCCAGCATGCTTTGTCAATCTCTTTCGAAATCCTTTTTGACTCCAAAATGAGAGCACGAGAGGAAAAGAAAATTATTAATGGCACTTTTGATATTTAAATACTTTTATTCCGTACTACGGATTGAAGATTAGAGCATTGTTCGTTTGAGTGGATTATGTTGTTTGAAATGCGAAGTGGAAAAATTTCAAATTGGTGCTTGAAAAGGAATTAAAATTTTTCGACAGGATGTTTCGAGTAAGGATATTTAAAGTAATATTAAATGAATAAGACCGAATTGAATTTTAAGACGTATAAGAAGTTTTGTTTCGACGACGGATAAAACTAAGAATTAGTGAATTTAAATAATAAAAGAATTAAATTGATATTATCCTTTGTATTAATTAAAAATAAGTTAAACCTTTAACATAAAGCAATACAATATTGAATTTAAGCGATACAATGTTTAAGTTAGTTTGGTGTGTTGTTCTATGGTAATTCTTTTGCACATTTTAGGGTAATTCGATCTAGAAACTGCAGTTTAATAATTATTCCAAACCACTTACACACATCCATGCTACAGCCAGGATTCGAACATAAAGCTTCATGTACCAAAGACCATGTACAAAGAGTAGTTTGGTTTGTCGCTCTACGGTCATTTTGTGTACATGAGGGCTAAACAGACTGGGACCTATAGTTTAAAGTGGATTCCGAACCATTAACAATCATCCATGTCAGGATTCAGGATTCAAACCTGAAGAATGTGGTACCAAAGGTCAGACTGCTAGCCACTTGGTCACATACCAAAGGCCAGAGAGCTAGCCAATTGGCCATCAAGCCTCGAAAATAAATTGGAGTTGCATCATCTGAAAAAAAATTTCTTGCTCGATTACAAATGATACATGTCTAATTTGGTAAAAACTGAGGATGAATTTATATATTCTTGGTTTTTTTATTGTTTTACGGTCATTTTGTACACACTTTAAGGTAATTAGATCTAGAACCTGCAGTTTAATACGGATTCCGAACCACTAACATCCATCGAGCCAGAATTCGAACCTGAAGTTTGTAATACTAAAGGCCAGAGCGCTAGGCAATTGGGCATCAGGGCGCACGGTTTTATCATTGTTGCGACGACGGATAAAACTAAGTATTCGTGAATTTCAATAATAAAAGAATTAAATGGGTATTATCTTTCGTACTAATTAGAAATAAGTCAATTGTTTAACATAAAGCAATACAAAATTGAACTTAAGCTCTACAATGTTTACTTTAATTTGGTTTGTTGCTCTACGGTCATTTTATTGCACACTTTGGGCTAATTAGACCGGGACATACAGTTTAACGTAGATTCCAAACTATTCACACACAGCCATGCCCCCGCCAGGATTCGAATCTGAAGTGTGTGGCACCAAAGTGCTAGCCACTTAACCACTAGGCTGTATACCAAAGGCCAGTGAGCTAGTCAATTGCCAACAGGCCTCCAAATTAAATTGGAGATACAACATCTGAGAAAGATTTCTTTCCCGATTACAAATGATGCATGGTTAATTGATTAAAACTGAGGATTGATGGGTATATTCTTGGATGGGGTTTTGTTCGTTGCTCTACGCTCATTTTATTGCACACTTTGGGCTAACTAGACCGGGACCTACAGTTTAAAGTGGATTCTGAACCGCTAACACCAAACCATTTGAAACTAAAGCCTTTGGTAAGAAAGGCCAATCATTTCTGTGAGTGCTCATCAAAATTTGTGTGGCACAATGTAGATGAAGACAAGCATGACACTTTTGCATCCGCGACAACGCTCAACCTGCCACATCTTTGCCTGGTATTTTTTTTTTTTTGTTCTAACTAAAAATACATCTTTTCATTAACTTAGAGTGATACAATGCTTAACATAGAGCAATACAAAATTGAACTTGAGCTATGCAATGCTTAACTTAGAGCAATGCACTTGTCTAAATAAAACGAGAAATATCTATTTTCAATAGATAGAGTTCATGCAATCAAATTAGAAAGAGTCTCTTTGGATTTTTTTATATATGTTCATGAAAATTATAATTTTATTATAAAAACAATTATAATATTTCATCAGAATATTAGAGTAAAAATATTTAAAGTAATATTAAATGAATAAGACAAAATTGAATTTTAAGGCATATAAGAAATATAGATCGATTGCAAATAAAACAAAAAATTCACAAATTTAAATAATAAAAGTATTAAACTGGTATTATCTTTTGTACTAATTAAAATTGATTAAAGGATTAACTTAGAGTGATACAATGTTTCACTTAAAGGAATGCAGCGATACAATGCTTAACTGAGATCAATGCACTTCTTTAAATAAATCTAGCAAATTCTATTTTCAATAGATAGAGTGCGTGCAATCAGATTAGTAAGATAATTTTTTTGGATTTTTTTTAAATCGACATGAAAATTCATGGCAGCATAAGAACTTAATATATTCTCTAATCCCACATTTTAGCTCTAGCAGTTTATTTCAATAGTGAAGTTCATTCTCAATATAAAAGTAACGTTTGATTTTTTTGAGTTTAAATATAAATATAAAAATAAGGAATATTCAGTCTACTCTCTTGCTTAGAATCAGGCACCTGAGTTTAAACTTTTTAATTCGTACGCAGGAGTTTTGTCAACAAGATTTGTCATCCACTTGGAACATTTTTGGGTAAAGATCTTATACGAAAAAGGGAGGTTTTATCCATGATAGAAGATAAATATGTATACTTTAAAAGATTTGGGAGAGATAAAATGAATGTTAGGAAAACATTTTTCAAAAATAAAGGGCATATAAAATTCTTATACATTCTTCTGACTATTTAATACTTATAATGAAGATCATTTTGAAAAATAAATGACGTATAATATTCTTATACAATCTTCACACTATTTTATACAACGAAGATTATTTTGAAGAAATAAAGGACATATAAAATTCTTATACAATTTTTAAATAATGAAGATCGTTTTGAAAACATAAAGGGCAGATAAAATTCTTATAAATTCTTTAGATTATTTTATGTAATGAAGATCCTTTTGAAAAAATAAATTGCATATAAAATTCTTATACATTTTTTCAGACTATTTTATATAATGAAGATCATGAGATTATTTTCACAAAAAAAAAGAAATTTAATTTTTCGATTACATAAAACTTAAAACAAAAATTAAACTTTATTAAATGTTTTAGCAGTCAATGTTTTTAACCATACAGATTAAACATTCTTATTACGGTAAATTTATAGTATTTAAATATGCTAAAAGTTATTTTTTTTATAGTAGCACTTTTATCTAAAGGCCAATGGCCACTAAAAAGGCAAGTATATGGAAGAATAAACGCTATTCATGACAGCACTACTACCACCACAATTTGGAACTTAGACTGTTGATCGCGCAGGGAACTCTTTTTTTCCCTTCCACCAAGAATTCGATATCACCTGCAGGGCTTCAAACCCCTTACCTGCGGCCTGATTGCAAATTGGCTAGTGCTCTGACCTCTGACCTCTGGTACCTCTGACCTTCAGGTTCGAATGCTGGCCCACGTTAAAAAGTAGGTATCGGTCTAATTAGCCTAAAGTTTTCACAAAATGACCGTAGATCGACAAATAAATAATTTAAGCAACTTCATTAGTGCAGATATTTTAACTAACTATTTTAACTATGTGGAGGTTTGGTGGTTCTTAAAGTCACATTGGAACTCCGTAATCGGTACGCCCTTTTCCCCCAAACCAACTCCTTTCCATAGATTGTAAGACAAATGCCATATCAATCTGACCTCTTTGGAACGATATGCTAGCGGCCTCATGGCCAATTGGATGGCACTCTGGCCTTTGGCAGCATACACTTCATGTTCGAATCCTGGCGGCGGTATTTTTGTTAATGGTTCTTAATTAACGTTAAACTGCATGTCCCGGTGTAATTAACAAAAAGTGTGTGAAAAAAATGAACGTAGAGCGATAAACTACATTAAACTTAATCGATATGCTAGTAGTTTCCTCAATTGAATGAGTGGCTTTTTTAAGTCAAAAATCTCGTACTTTTGTATCATCAACCATGAATTACGTTTTTCTGAAGTTGTTATAATGGCATATAAGTAATAATAAATAAATAATATTCTTCTTAAATTTATATGATTAATTTCTATGTAATTTATTTCTGTGCCTCTAATGGTACTGGACTTTTAATGAAGAATCATAAAGTATAATTTTTAGAAATCTGCCATTTTTTCACCAGCAAACTAAAATAGTATATATGAACCGTTTATAATAAATCAATATTCTAATCCGTAAGCATGTATTTGTATTATATATTTGTTTTGTATTATTTTTGTAATATAGATTTAAGTAATTGCCTAATCAGTAAAAATGTTCCAAGTACATAGATGAATCCTATTATATTTGTGTGTGTGTAAATAAAGCTGTGAGTTCTCCAAACTATGCTTCAAATATCTCAACTCAAACATACCTAGTTAGAAACTGGTTGCCTAACCTGCATACTAAAGTGTATAATTATTAAAATAACACAAGTTTTAACAAAACGATTTAAGTATTAAAATAATTCCACTTTAAGCATAAATATTTTAACTGCACTATTTGCAATTTTTCTTTTTATTTAAATAGATTGAATTTTTATTTTTGATTTAATCTTTATTTCAAATTTTAGTTTCTTTTCTGATTTAAAAGGAAATTGCTTTACTCTGCATAATATACAGTTTATATAAAATCACATTAAAGATAAATTAAACATTGAAATTACTGAATTCCAACAATATAAAAATTATTTTCTTAAGGAGGTATTATCTACTTGTTTTAATGAAATTTCAATAGATTCCATTTTTAAAATTGTGGCTTAATTTTAGATAAAATATTGTTGATTCAAACTGATTTATTATTAAACAAAAGTAATCTGTTTAAAGAATTTGCCTTTTACAATTTCTATTTATATGAATTCATTCAATCATACTATCAAAAAGCATTTAATTCATTGAATAGTTTTAATAGAAATGTTTTCCATTAGACTGTATTTAGTTTTATTAAGAAGTTCAAGGAAAAGAAATAGTAAGGAAGTAAATTGTCGAATCTAATTCCTGCATATTCAAAAAACAATTGTCTCTTCAGGTATTTTCTTATCATGGGTATATGCTTATTTTTAATAATTTTTTATAGGCGACAACACTAGCCACTAGACAAATTTGGTTATTAATTATAATAATTAAAAAGTGTATTTTTCAAAAATTCGGCGCATAAATAAGGTAAAATATGAGCATAAATATTTTAAGTTTCCTTTTAATATGACACAAATACGGAAAAGTTTCTTTAATGCATATTTTCAAAGTAAATTTACCATTTAGAAGCCTTACATTACAAGTCCTTGACAAGTTGACCTATCCTTGACAAGTTGAACATCTTGGTGCTACTACAAATATTTAAAACATTGCAAGGTGGGCCATCGGGAGGTTTGTAACCTCTTCAGTTTTTTAAGCTCATTGGAAGGTTTTTGGGGTAATGGATCTATCATAGCTGTTCGTTTCTTTTTTTAGGCTCATTGGAATGGTTTTTTGAGTGATGGATTTAGCACATCTATCCCTGGCAAACTTAACATCTTGGGGCTACAAATATTTAGAACATTTCTAGGTAAAGAGGATAATTAAAAAGTCCTTAGATACTTCTTCTTTGAGGATGCTGTCACTAGAAAGAGTTACAGGCCTTGGTACAATTGTATTCAACATATTCCTGAATGCCTTAGAGAAAATAGGTTGCATTCTTAAGGCTTTTTCCTGTGGTTACGATTATCTCCGCAAGCACCTGCACAGAATTAAACTCACCCCTGACCCTCCTGTGTGATAACCAGGAAGAAATGGATATGTTTCACTTTGCTTCCTGTTCTGCACTGCCTTCTGTCTCTTTATGACGTTATTGGACTATTATAACAGTTATCGAACTGTCAGACTTATGTTGATGGATTAACTGATGCCTTTTGTTTTTATCTTATTCTTTGTATTTATTTTTTGATATCTATTGACCTGTAAACTTGTCATTGGAAATAAAAAAAATAATTAAAAAAAAATATTTGAAACAACTACAAAAAAATCATAAAAGATTAAAATGTTTTTACAATGATATTTTTTAAAAATAGTTTAAGATGGGAGAAAAAATTCGCACTCACAAAGAAGTTATTTAATAGTAATGAAATTTTATTACAAAATACTTTGCAACCAATATGCTAATAATTACATTTTATTGGTCAATGAAATAATAGCTGGACAGTCAGAGTAACACATATGAGTATTTAAATAATTTATAAACGGATTAAGTGGAAGCCTGAAAAAAGATTCCATTTCTAAGTCATAACTTCCCTTTGTATTGGATTCCATTAATTCATTTTGTCTGTACCGTGCCTCTCACATAGATTCATGCATATCAATAATATATGCAGCGATATGAAAGAAGATGTGCAATTGGCCTAACAGAAATAAGATTGTCGAAACGGAATATCACTCAACATATGGGTCAGATTGATGTCACCACTGGACAATGTTGCCAAGAATAACGCAGCGTCAAGAAGTGTCCACATTATCCAGTGGGGATTCTAGAAAGTGTCAGAACGAGGGAACAGAGAGGTTCTCACAACACTTGATTTGTCGTGATCATAATCATCTATAACTAGGATATCAGTGGACATAAGGTCTATTATTATGTGACATAGAGAATATTGTCTAAACTAACATTGCACCAATTAATTATTACCTGAGTACACTGACGTTTAAAGTGGTATTGGGATCGTTCGATTTGTGAACTTACTGTTTGGAGAGAAATAAGTTTCATTTATTCATTCGCTTCCGAATTAAATCTTCCATACCACAGAGATATGTCTAGAGACATTCAGGAGAGGGTGGTATACTAACTTGTTTATCAAGCCCCAAAATCACAAGACAAGCGAGAGATATGATCTGGGATGCCATTTTATTTAATAGCTGATTCCATTCGAAGGCCATCCACCATTACATATTTATGGTTCGGACTTACATTTCAGCCGGATAATGAACAGCAGGATAAGACAATAATTTTTTTGATTGCTTTCATGCTTAAAAAGAAATTTTTGAGCAGAAAGATTACCAGATCTCTTTCCAATATATCACTTTTTAGGTCTCATGAGTAGAACGAAACAAAACTTAATTTCCAAAAGAATTCAGGAGATACGGCTACATATCGCACACCAATTCATTATGTATTGGTCTACTTTTGGCCCTTTTGCAAACTATCATTTTCATCATTACGTGTATTTGGTATATTTCCATTGCGAGAATTTTGCCTAAATTCTTATTATACACTATCTGGATGAAAGTGACGGGACACCCCTCGAAAAGTAGAAAAGTCGACAATACAGCTGACACATGCGCAATAATAGGTATCATGTGTCAGCCATATCCTATTAATATTCTGTGGAGTCGACTAGAGTTGTTTTTTATCAAGATGCCGTCACGGGAAGAGCTGTCTGAGGTCGAGAAAGGTGTGTTGGTTGGATTGCATCTTGCCAAGGTGTCAATTAGGGAGCTATCCCGTCTCCGTAACTGCTCAAAATCAACTGTAGCACGTGTTGTGTGTCGCTACAAGACTGAGGGACACTGTCAGAACAAACTCCGAAGTGGACGACCTACAGCTCTCACCAGCATTGACCGGTGGGTGCTCGGCAGGGAGATTCGAGGTAACCGTCAAACATCAATGGATAACATCGCTAATGAGTTTAGACAAGCCACAGGTGTGGCCGTTTCGACCAAGACTCTTCGTATCGAGGTCCATAAGTTAGGTTACACTGGACGTTCGGCGGCCCATAAGTCTTTGATTACGAAAACCAACAAGAATGCGAGCCTTCGATGGGCCAAAGACCACCGTACTTGGACTCTGGATGACTGGAAACGCGTCCTTTGGAGTGATGAGTCACGATTTACCCTTTTCCGTTCCGATGGACGTGTTTGGGTATGGCGTTTACCAGGAGAACGCCTTTTGCCCGAGTGTGTCGTCCCAACTGTAAAGTTTGGTGGATGAGGATTGATGGTATGGGCCTGTTTCTCCTAGTATGGGGCTGGCCCACTGATGAAGGTTGATAGTGCGAGGAATGCCGATAGATACTGTGATATTCTCGACAATCATGTCCTTCCTACCTTGTGAGCAACGTACGGTATGGATGATTGCTGGTATCAAAACGACAACGCAACATGCCATGTTGCAAGGAGGACTCTTGATTGGTATGTGAACAACAACGTTAAACGCATGGAGTGGCCGGCGCAGAGCCCTGATCTTAACCCAATTGAACATCTCTAGGACGAATTGGGCCGTCGGTTGAGGGCCTACACCCCACTCCCAAAAAGCAAGCCTGAACTATGGAACTTTCTGTTAAACATTTGGAAGGAAATTCCTCTTGCCACTATGGCTAATTTAGTGGAAAGCATGCCCAGAAGGGTTGCAGCTGTGATCGCAGCCAAAGGAGGCTCTACCTCCTATTAATTTTAATAAATATGGGTTTATTTCGTTATAGTGTCGTGTCCCGTCATGAGACCAAAATACAAAAGTAACTTTTTTCAAGGGGAAAATAAAAAAATCTACTCTATTCCGAAAACAACTCAAATATTTCCGCTAGTGGCCAGTCATGTATTTTAGTCGAGTTCTCTTTCGAACGTTTTCTCATTGTGGCAGCATTCATTCGAGTTCTTAGCATTCACAGCAGCGTGACGCATGATCTTCTTGATGATTTTGCAAATGTCACATACTTGTTAAAAATCTTTCTTCATTTTACTGCTTCAGTAAGAACGTCATGGAAAGGAAAAGGAGCAGAATAAATCTCGTATGAATCCAGACTCGAAAGTTCTCCTGTGGAAATCACTGTGCTGCATCGATTCGTTTTGGAAAACGTGATTTGGCCACATAAACAGGTAGGCAACAACTGCTACGACAAGAGTGACTTCAGCCAAAGTAAGAATATAAATGAAAGGTCGTTTTTAGGGATTATACATCAACATAAAAAAGGGAATTAGTGTTGCCCAACAACTCAAGCATCGGTATCAGATTGCTAAGTATTTCGAAACATTAATATTGATTATTATTAAAACATTAATATTGGTTATTATTGAAACAGTAATATTGATTATTATTAAAATATTAATATTGATTATTATTGAAACATTAATATTGATTATTAATTGATCTCGTATGAATCCGGACTCGAAAGTTCTTCAGTGTAAATCACTGTAATGCATTGATTGGTTTTGGAACACGTGATTTGGTCACATAAATAGGTAGGCAACAATTGCTACAGCTAGAATGACTTCAGCTAAAATAAGTATAGAAAGGAAAGGTCGTTTTTAGGGATTAGACAAGAACTTAAAAAGGGAATTAGAGTTACCCAACAACTCAGGCACCGGTGTCAGATTGCTAAGTATTTCGAAACATTAATATTGATCTAATTAAGATTAATAGTGATTATTAATTAGACATTACTATTGATTATTAATTGATCTCGTAGGAATCCAGACTCGAAAGTTATTCTGTGGAAATCACTGTACTGCATAGATTGTCTTCGGAAAACGTGATTTGGTCACATAAACAGGTAGGCAACAACTGCTACAGCAGTCAGTAACTTCAGCCAAAATAAGCATAGAAAGTAAAGGTCGTTTGTAGGAATTAGACATCAACTTCAAAAGAGAATTAGATTTCCTCATTAACTCAAGCATCGTTATCAGATTGCTAACTATTTCGAAACATTAATATTGATCATATTAACATTAATATTGATTATTATAAAAAATATTAATATTCATTATTATTAAAACATTAATATTCATTATTATTAAGACATTAATATTGAGTATTATCAAAAACATAATATTGATTATGAATTGATCTCGTAGGAATCCAGACTCGAAAGTTCTTCTGTGAAAATCACTGTACTGCACTGATTGGCTTTGAAATACGTGATTTGGTCACATAAACAGGTAGGCAACAACTGTTACAGCAAGAGTGACTTCAGCCAAAATAAGCATAGAAAGGGAAGGTCGATTTCAGGGATTAGACATCAACTTAAAAAGGGAATTAGCGTTGCCCAGCAACTCTAGTATCGGCGTCAGATTGCTAAGTATTTCGAAATGTTAATAATGATGCAAACATGAAGCCAGTGTTGTTTAAGAATAAATTGGAGGTCTTTAATTGTTAACTCGTTTATATCA